>JBCJKH010075541.1:0-13147 GCA_039877255.1 Loriculus beryllinus | reverse complement strand
AATATCCTGTCATTTCATGTCACCACTATCAGCAACTTCTATATGTTTAGCAAAATTAAATTTTAGAATTATCAAGGTCTGTTGCCTGTAGTTCAGTTTCATCATTATTACTGATATCATGTTCTTGATGCACAGAAAGAGAAGGAAAAGTGACAAAAGTAAAACAGCACAGTTTTGGAATCTCTTCTCTTGCTTGAGGTTTTATTATCATAAGAAGGGGCTGGAGCAACAGCATGACAGAGAGGTTAAGAATATCAAGCTTTTCCTGGGTGTTTTGTTACTGTTTTTTATGCACGACCTAATGATGTGAAAAATAACATTTTACTCACCAAAACCCCAAAAAATCTCTACAAAGCAAAAGAAAAAAACCCAGTCAACCAACCAAAACAAACAAAAAACCCCACCCCAACTATTAACGTGAGAGATTAAATATCTAAGTTATAAGCTTAATAGTGAATTTACTATTCCTAATTTATGTGTGATGAATGCATGAATGGACCTCTCATAGGGCATACAACCTGTTGAACAGTTACTGTTTATTCATATTTTTTCCTCCTTCAGTTTCTGGTACAGTTTGACTGTGACATATGGAAAACATCTACAGCAATGAAAAAATGAGGTATATTTGCCTTCAAGGCCACTGAAGATTCAAGCAGTGTAAAAACCAATTTCTTTAAAAGAGCTGAGGGAAAGTTGAACATTTTGTCTCCCTCTTTCTTTTCTTCTCTCCCCTTCCCTTCCATCCTCTGCTCCCTCAAAGATAATATATGACACTAAAGCTTTTGCTGCTTTTGGTACACATTCATTAACTTTTGTAGTAGTCACATGTTGAAGATGAATGGAGAGCAAGCCAGTGTCAAAGTCAAGGCTTGGGAATTAGGGAAAAGATTTAATAGTTTTCTTCTCTTTATATAACCTTGACAAACTAGCTTTGAGGTAGAACTACGACTTGTCTTTCAGTGTAAATTATAACAAAGAAAGAAAATAATACGAAAAATTGATATTTAGTAATCATGAATAATAGATTAATATAATATGTATGAATTCTGTTACTGTGACTTAGCAAAGGTCAATCTACACTGTTGGGACTCAAAGATTAGTGCAGACCAAGTTTGCTCATGCACAAAAACACTTTCATAAAGGGATTTTAATTTAAATAGCTAGTGTGAAATGTGGGGTTATTTCAACATTCAAATGCCTCAGTTCCTTTGAAATAAACAGAGGTAACTAATAATCCAGAGTTCTAGAACAAGTAGGTGTATATAGAGAAGACAGGAAGGGTAGCATTTTAGAATTAAACACATGTAGTGAATATGCCTATAAATCCAATTGTCTAAAACTGAAAGCAAGACAGAAGCAGAGAAGGCATTTTTCAATGGTATGCATTTTAATCACTCATTTAGCCAATTATTGCCATCTGTATTAAGAGTTGTTTTAATTTCATTTGGCCTTTGTGTACAAAATAACCCCACAAATTCAGAAACTGAAAAGATGCGTGTTGTCTTCTGGGGAATTTGCACTCGTGAAGAGATACAGCAAATAAATGCTAATGCTGTGGGTGACTGGCAGTCTGTTCTCATGTACAATATAAGATTGAGAGTATGCAGAGACAACACTGAATGACAATGTCTTACTGTCTCATTCCTCACCCTTTCCTGTAGACAGTCACTGCTCTTTTCTTTCTCTCGTTGCTACTTCCTAGAAAAAAGTTTTATCTTTTTACATTATCTCTGAATAATATCTTCATACAATTGGTCACGGATGATGATTAGGCCTACTGAACAGAAGAGTAATGCTCCTGTTTCTCCTCCTACTAATAATGATGCAGCCAAAAAGACATTGTTGGTCATGTAATTGGAGTAACTAGTTATCTGCCCAACTTTGTCACTGATCTGCTCTGTGACATTTCTTCATTCATCTGTCTTTGTCATCTGTTCATATAAAGCCCTGAAAAGGAACAGAATGTTTTCAATATTTTGGAGAATGAAAATTGAGTATACAAGTAGATAAAGAAAAATACCTAATTGATGATTTAATATGGAAGTAACCATATTTCCAAGTAATCAGTAACGTTTTTGAGATTTTGAAACGTTTTGAAACGTTTATTCTCCTCAGCTGATTTATTTTGATAAACAAAATCTGTTAAAATCTGTTGTTAAAGTAAAACATATTTTTGTAAACCTCATAAAACTAATCTAGGATTAATAAATACAAAGTTAATTAACATGGAAACTCTACTTGAGAAAGTAAAATTAATTCATGCTTTTCTGCCATTCAATCATAAAAAGACCCAATAGTTTTTTAAATTTAAAAATCTAACCTATATTTGGAAATAAGAAATTAAAAGCTCGTTCACTTGGCAAAACAATGTATTGGAAAAGGTCTTCACCAGACTGTCTCATTGAATAATATTCTCCAAAGTTTCTCTGCCATATGCATCAGGAACACTGCTTTTTCAGAAAACTTCAGTGACTTCAACTTCAGTAACAAAGTATCACTTTATGTCTATAATTTGATGGTGGATGGAAATTATACAAACCAATTGATACAGACAAAATTAATTCACTATTAATTTTAAAAGTGATTGTACTGTCAAAAAATTGTATGTGTGAAATAATTTATCAAGATTCAAGACAATAAATCTGAATTGCTCATTTTTTTTGCTGAGTGAATTAAAAAGAATGCCAATATTATAATACCAAAACTTTTTTCTAAAGTAAATGTGATCTTATGTAACACATGTTCCACTGTTTGCTTTCAGCATGTTTAAATGAAAAAAAGTCTAGGAAACAGAAGGCAAGAGTTCAAAGAACTCAAAAAGAAGTTTTTGTAGCTACAGCAGCTGTTCTATTTGTGATCCAGTACCAAAGAATTTGTGCATTACAGTGGCAACAATTTTGTACTACAGCAACAGTGAACTGACCCAGAGAATAACATATCTTTTAGCGAATGAGGACAGGTTCAGAACTTCGAATGTATTAAGGTACATGATCAACGGCAGCATGGTACCTAAACACCTCTAAGGGCCAGGATCAGAACTCTTCCCTCATCTTTTCTCTGGAGAAAAGACATCTAAGCATAACACTCTTAAAGAATGAAATGTGTCAAGATTTTCTATTTTTAGGAAATCTAGTTATAAGAGAAGAAAAGGTGACATACAACTTAATATTTTGTCATTATAGTGAGATATACCAGTCTTTTATCTCTAAATATCCAAAGGATTGCATGAAACTTCCATTAAAACTGCATAAACTAAATTCTTTAGAAAGCCTGTTTGATTTTTCTTGGGAATCTTTGGTAGTTCACGATGAAGTCTTTCATAATTTCTAATTGTTTTCCAGTTGCTATACTTTCTTCTACACATGCTGCATGAAAAACTGTACAGTATATCAATAACAAAAGTTCTGTTTACTATTTATTTTTCTAATATAATCTAATTTTTTTGACACTCTGTGTAAAATGAAATGTAAAATCAGAATAATCTTGTGTTAGACAAAAAAGCTAGCTGGGCTTAAGACAAAACTGTAATAGCTCCTGAAGCATCCTATTGTTTTTTATGATTTTTTCTGTAAATAAGATAATACTGACCTCTACATTGCAAGACAGAGAACACACTTAACAGGCTTTACACACGTTGTCCAAGGAGCAATGTATTAATCAGAGAGCTGTTAAGCATACATTATTAAACTTGGTTCACTTCAGAAAATTTAATTGAATATGGGAGACTAAAAATACAAATTACAGTCTGCAACAAATAAATTTAACTTTCTTAAATATATAATATATAATATATATAATATATATAATATATATAATATATAATATATAATAATGTATAATATTAGCATACAATTTAAAGGTCAATTAGGAGTTGTAGTCCATCTGTATTTTGTAGGTTAGCCATCTTGACAGCTTGAAAAATAAATTACTAGTCACATGATCTTAAAAGCTGCCCTTATACCTGTACTCTTTCAGCTTTCTCTGTCAGTTTTTTCTCCTCAGACCCTTTACAGTTTTTCTCCTTTAATAAATCTCTTTTATTATGCAGCCTTTCAATCTCTAAAAGTTTGAGATGTACCAGGTAATCTCATTACTTGGGTTTGCAACCCAAATAGATTGCAGCAATGGGTTTCATAATCAGTGCTTCTGATAGTGCTTCATTCTATATCCACCTAGAACAAAATTCCCTACCAGTATTTACATGTGGTCTGGAGTTTGCCTATTTCTCATAAAATATAAGAAAAAGACATAAACCCAGTGCACTGTCTGATGTCTTTTCCTAATACCTCTGTATTCTACAAATTCTGACACCATGTAGAGGAAAAGACAGAGAAAGAAAAGGGACTTCATGTCTCAGAAAGTTAATAATGAATTTGGAAGACTACTATCTATATAAGTTGAATTGTTAGATGGAAGGAAGTGCTAGTCAATAATATTTGAAAGTCATTATGAAGCTCTCTTTCTATCTGATTTCAAAATGTTCCCAGCAGGTAATTTTATTTTATTTTTTTTTCTTAGTCCTACTGCTGGAGAAATACTGTTTTAGCCATCACAGAGCAAGATCAAGAAAACTTCAGGTGTTAACAGACTCTTCATTCAGCACTTTTTTTTTTAATAGTATTAGGAACAAAAGAAAATAGTTGGCTAAGCAAAGATAATTCAATTTAAAGTCAGTCATCTATCCTTTCTCATATTTAATCAGCTGCTGTGTTCAACTTTCTAGCACTTCTTATCAGGTCAAAAATAATCAATAAAACAGGTATGTATTTAGATAGAAATTTAGAAATTTTTGACAGAGTTACTGTGTCTTCCTTTTTTCTTACATTCTTACTTTTTTCACCTTTAACCTATAAGAAATTGTTCACTATTTAATAATCTCACTAAAATTCTGGAAGTAACAGGTAACATAATTATGAAACACTACAATTTTCTATGCATACATTGTGAAATAGATACCATAATAACTGTAGGGACAAGGTATACTTGCACATGGGGCTGGCATATATCTCTACCACATACTGAAATAGAACAGTGAAATAAATTCTTTTAGATCAGAAAGTATATTTATAACAGAATTAGCCACAGAAAGTGATCGGTGGTTGAGGTGTTTAAATGCAAGGAAAAATAAGCTTCTGACTTGTTAGTTTCTTATTTCCGATTGGTGATGTTGATTAGCTTAAATGAAGAAAACAAGGATTTGAATGTGGAACAAGCAAAGAATTACTTTCTTCAAAAAGGGGCAAACTTGAACAAGATCTTTTATTCAAAGCAAGGTGACAAAAATAACTGTTATGGAAGAAGTACAAGATGATTTACTGAATAAAAGGAAAAAAAAAACCCACAAAAAACCCACAAAAAACCCACAAGAACAACTTCAAACATGTTCAAAAGAATATTAAGAATACAAGCACAAAGTATGAAAAAATACTCTGCAAGAAGAATGCCTTTAACACTATTGTAAGTACAGGAAAAAAAAAAAATAGTAAAACTATAGTTTATCTGGACTTTTAAAAGAAAATTACAACTGTCAATGCCAAAGATAAAAATAGGAAAGGGTCAGCAACGATAGGAAGCAGAAGAAAACTGGTACTCATACATGATTATAAAAGAGTAAAGATCAAGGTTAATCTATTCCAGTGCTGAAGGGATATTTTTGTCTCACATTTCTTTTTTCTATCTTTAAATATGCCTGCAAGATATAAAAAAAGTTAGTTACCCATCCTACAAATCCAAATCAAGCAACCCAAAACCAAAAAGAAGTACGTAGCAGAATATCTGAAGTGGAAATAAAGCTTAGAATATTCTAATAAAATCAGGATTGTACAAGAGTCTCTTCCTTAAAGAATGTATTCCTTAAAAGAATCACCACTTGAAATTGAAAGTCCATTACAATGAATGAATAATGGTAGTGCCATCTGAATGGAGAACAGGGAATACAGCACAGTATGCACATCAGATATATGTACATAATAGGTCTCAGTTCTGCGCAATGGCTTAGAGTATATTTTAAGAAAAAATTACCAAATCCATGGAACTCCAAAAGCCCTTGAGAAAGCTAAAAAATTGTATTAGAGATAGCATGTTAAATTTTATATATGCACTTGCAAGTACACATATACACGCATTTTCTGACAGTTTATCTATTACATCGTGATTGTTGAGTCTCTCCAACCTATCTAGATTTACAAAAGTACTTGACTGCACTCCCTGCAGAAAGGGATATTTCAAATGAACTTATATTCTTCAGAGATTATGAATAGCTATGTAACAGGAAAGCAACATGAGTTGCATCAAAAAGATCAGACTAGAAAGAGATTAGACAGTGATTTTCCTCAGTCATTATTCTTAAGTAGATTTGTTTAGCATTTCATTAGAGACCTTCATGCAGAAAGTAATTGGGTGCTTTAAGATGTGTAGGTGATACAAAGTGGAAAGTATTATCTGTACTCTGGAAATGCAGATAGCTACGTGGAAGATTTGGATGAACTTGTGGACTAAAGCAATGGAAATTAAAAAGTTCAATAATAAAAAGTACAAAGATATATACTTCAGGATTAATGAGAATTTATTCTATTAATGTAAACTATATCAACTATATGTGACAAAGTAAAGGAAAAATCTGAAGACATTGGGAAGTAATAAATGAGATGAGAGTGTGACATAGCTGTGAAAATGCTAATATCCTAGGATGCATCAAGCAAGGCATTTTCAGTACAGATAGGAAAATACTGCTCTCATCTGGTGACATCTTGGCAGGATCTTACTCAAAATATTCTATACAATATTACTTATTGTTAATGATGAAATTAACATGAATTAGGTACAAAAAAAAGTCTATGACTATCAGAATGAAAAAATCCTTATGAAATGTTAGAAAAGATAGTAAAATGAGCAAATATATTTAAGTGTGCAGATATAAGGACAAGAATGTTCTGCTTCAGAAGACATGCTATGCGCGACCATATGGATATAAAATGGCCATGAGTAATTCTGGCATCGCTATTAGAAAGATGTTTCTAAGTGGGATCCTGGGATAGTTTTTGGCTTTAACACAAAAGTTGCAAAGATCATAGAAGAAGGAATCACATAAGACTAAAATGCATCAATCCTAATTATCATTATAAAAGACTAAGTCTATTCAACTTATTTAAATTTTCAAAGGCTTTTGAAATAAACTTAAATATTTCAATGATCAAAAATATGTACCCCATTTATTTGGTACTCAACAGAAGTTATACGATGCTGAAATTCTCCTAGATGAATACATTGGCTTTTTTATGGTGGTCTGTCTTTTAATCTGAATCCTGAAAAGCACTTGGAGACTGATCACAGGCCACTGTACAGGTTCACAAGTAGCTCTAGCTATACTGAATTTTTTTCAAGTGCCTACATGGTATTTATTGCTTAGATACTCAAATGATCATCACACATCATTAAATTAGTAGTCAGGATGTCAACCTGGACTAATTGGCAGAAGACATTGGAAAGTTGTTTTAACTTGCTATACAGTGTCCTTACCTAGATGGTTTAATCTAGCAAATGCTCACATTCCTCCAGGAATCTAGGACAATGTCAATGCCCTTGATGTTCCCAGCTATGTTTCTGTACACTTCTGTAGCTTCTGATCTGATGTTGAAATACAGAAGTGTTTGGATTGTTGAAAGAACATAATATTGTTACTTGTGAGAGTTTTTTGAGTGCCTATCAAAGATGTTCTTTCCATAAGTGGTTAACCCTGGGCTCTATTGCTATAACTTTTTCTTTTTTTTTAACTTTCTCTTCTTTATTAGTTTGTTTGTTTTCCTACAAATTCTATTTAGTTATTTATGAGTTTAAACTGCATTACTGACTGTTTTTCCAGCTTGATAACAGAATGTTACATTTTGTTTCTTCAGGGCCTTAAAGCAACATTCCAAGTCTGTGCTATAGAATGGGTATAAATTAATTTGGGATTAGACTAAATTCATGTAATATTTTAAAATTTAGGATTGATATTGTAAGAAACAAAATTCAGGCTGTTAAGAGTGTTTTAAACATTGAATATATACCTATACCTACAGAATCACTGGTTTCAGTTAAAGACCTTTGACTTTTTTTGTTTTTTCCCTTTACTGAGACTTATGTTTCCCAGTTTCTGTCATTTCTGGCTGAATACCTGAAACTACCTGTTATCATTCCCCTACTCTATGTTACTCAAGCTCACTTTCACAGTAGTTAATTGGGAAAAGACAACTCACCTCACCTTAGCAGGCTCTAGCCTCATGATATTTGCACACAGGTGTTCTTATCACTCAGTTATCATACCTGACATCGCTCTACATTTCATTGTATAGAAAAGGACAAGAAATTTAGAAGGCATATCCAGTATTTTTCTGTACAATGTTCCAGAGGAGAAATGTAGGGAAAAAGCAAAGACGTTTTGTTAGAGAGAGAGAAAAGATGTTAACTTGAGATTAAGTGAAGTGAAATTCATATTTTTAATACTGAGAAGACATAAGATTTTCATAATTTCAATAAGAAGTCTTACTATTTTTATATGCAAAAAATAAATAAATACATCTAAACCAGTCTGAAACAGACTTATGAAATTATATTTTTTTTCGCTTCTTAAGTTTGTGTTCTCCACTGCTTTCTCTACTCATGACAAGAAACTTAAAGATTTATTTTCTCAATTCTTTTGTTTCTTGTTTTAATAAAGTGTTTAGTAATTTATGCACAATAGCTTTAAAAAGTACATATTTTTGAAATAAATACGATTCATCTACAGAAAACAGAATGTCTTATAATATTAAATTCACTGACAGCTGAATAATGCAGTTGCTCCCCCTACTTAGGGAAAGGTCAGTGTAGAATGAGAATAATAAACATAGTAAAAAAAAATATGTACATTTGTGTCATGCGTTGTGTGTGAAGAATTCAAAGTATTTTTCAAGCTTAATAACATACAGCTAAGTATTAGTAGTCTGTTTACACAGAAGAAGCTAAGAATCAGGACAGCCAATTTAAGTGACTTCCCCAAAACCACACAACAATTCAATTCCAGTAACAAAAATAAGATATCATAATTTGTTTCTTTTTTTTTCTAGCTAGACCTTATTCCTGCCAAAAAACTGTCTTACAAATATCCTTGTTCTCAATGGTGAACTGATACAAAAGGAAATTAAGTCACCTTGTGTGATATTATTAGCTGACCTGCCCTGACGAAATATTTGACTCCTCTAAAGATGGTGCATAGAATTTATCATTCTGATTCTAAATATGTTAATAATACTTTTTTACTCCTCCTGTAGAAATTTTTGATTCAGACATGTGGCAGTATCACCAGAAGTGCATCCTTACTTCACCATCTTTTGCAGCTAGATAGACTTAAGAGTAAAAACAGAGCAGATGTGATAGCAAAGGACCTACTGCATTAACAGCTTTAATAAAAAGTAAATGCCATATCAGACAGAAATGTGAAGGAGGAGAAATACCTTTTATCTAAATATACAACACATGCAGTCACAGCTGTTTCCGAGGTAACATAATGTGCCTTTCTGAAGGGTAATTCCCAAAAGCAGGTGTAGCTTTCAAAGGATGAGACAGTGTAGAAAGACATTATATAACATTTCTAACACCAGCAGTTAGTTATTTTAAGTGATGTTTTCCTTGTCACAAGTTTTTATAGAATCACTAGTAAAAATCTGCCAGGAAAATAAGTGCAGTCTTCTGGCAATCTCTGCCTCTGCTTCCTGTAGAGATCTGTGCTTCTGTACATAGGTAAAAACCAGAACAAAAATAAGTTGATAAGAAAGTCAAGGAGGAACAAGAGACAGTATTTATTTAGGGCTTCACTATCTGACAGAACAGCTGTCTATATATAATTTCTGCATCTCTTACCTTTGCAAAACTGGACACTATTCAGTACTGTGTAATGCTCTGTAGACAGGGTATTTAATTCTCCACTGTCTTTGTAATTTCTTTTAGCTTTTCAGAGTGCATGTAAAATACCACTATTCCGATCACAGTTATGTGATCATCACATTTCTTTGTACACAAGATAGTGATTACTTAAGGCAGTGTGGAATCAGACCAAGAAAGACAGGAAAGAGGTCTCTTTCCTAATGATTGATATTTTAAGTGACAATAGACATAACAATAATAAACCTATGCATTTTCATGAAATTTCAGCTTTTTTCTAGTGTTTCCAATAGCATTAATCAATTTTTAATGATGAATTCAGGCAGGTGTTAAAAATTCAAAATGTATAAATTTTTCCAATAGATTACCAATGCATTCAAACCCACTTATAATTAATTTTTTTTCAACATTCCTGTAAAACCTGTTCATCTCTTCAGATCTGTTTAAAATCTATTTGCAGATTTAGAAAACTAAACTCTTGCTGTGATACTTTTGGATGCTATAATGTACCTATTAGTGGTTTTTTCAGAGTGCTAGTGGACTAAAATATCTAACAGTGCATGGAATATGGAATATCTATTTGCTAATCTTTCATAGTCTCTGAATATATCATGCTGCACCTTAGTTTCTCATATACTGTAAGGATGTCTTACAGTAAAGGACTGCAGAGTTGCAATTTTAATGCTTTTTGTGAGTTTCTTATTGCATGAGGTCCCATATAACCTTTTAAAAGATGTGATTAACTGTTTGTTTCTCAATTATACTTGTATTTTCCATTCCCAGATTGAAAACAAAGGGCTACAGTCAAGGGAGATGTGACTGATTGCCTTTCAACAGCGTAATGGAAAGTAATCATCCATCATTTATGTTCTTCTCCCATTTCATGCACTCTTGCTCTTATATAACAATAATTGTAGTCTAGCTGAAACTGCAAAGAATATAAAATATCCATGTTCTGCTATACTTTTGAGGAATTAAAATATATTTATGTGAATAATTTTTGACATTACATCAGCAATTTTGATAAAAGTACGATGGTGTTTTTCAAAGGAGCCTTGAAAATTTAGAGATGCATATCAGGACACAGATGAGATTAAAAAGTTAATATCCACAAGAACATAAGAATGGCCATAGTTCAGACTAAGGGCACTGGAATCTAAAGTGAAAGATTAACATTGAAGAAACCTTACAAGAAAACGATGTGCTGAAATGTTCTCAAAAGTCTTTCCTAGCCTTGAGAGGAGAGTTGCTGTTCCAGGCCTCAGGGTGGCTGATACGTCCTGTCTGTACTAACCAGATGAAAGTTGGGAAGGAAAGTGCTTTCACATCTCATGCAGATATGTTCTTCTTTCCTTTTATCCCGGTCAGATTTTGTTTTCATCAAAACAATCTGCCCATCATTGTATAAATATATTGCACTTCAGACACTTCTATTCTTTGATAATCATCTGTATACTAGTAAGAGAAACATGGACCATTGTGAGTTCACTCATATTCCTTAGGTGTCACATCTGATTAGACAGTAATGCTTACTGATTTGCACAGTTTGCTTGCAAACTATCTAAAACCCATACTATTGCAGTTTGAGAAATGGGTTTTATCTATTAGTTGGCACAAGAGAAATAAATAGAAACAAAGGAAATTTGTTCTGCAATTTTCATTTATAGGGAACAGGAGTACGGCCATTAAGACTGGTGTGAAGAGAAATGAACAGGATTTTTCTGCTATGCAAGCAGTGGAAGGAAAAGTAGAAGAAAGTGAGGCTTATAATAATAGCATGTGTTGATACTGTGCAAATTATCACGTGGTCATCAAGATCCACACATGCTTACATGTTGATCCTCAAGAGTATTTATATCAATAGACAAGTAACAGTAAATTCAGAGCAGTTGTAGAGATTGCACAAGATAGAGAGATTAATCTCTGAAGAGTCCAACAGACACATGTTAAACTAACATACAGTCACCAGCCAAGAAAAAAATAGGAACTGATGAGTAGCTGTCATTGCTTGGAATCAGAATCATCCTGAGACCAACTGCCATTGTACAAACACCTTGGTCCCTGCATGCTGGAGAAGCTGAAGACGCACAAAGATCTTGGTGCCTGTGAGTATGAATGTGAGTGACTAAGGAATTAAATTAGTTGGCTTTTTTGGTTTGATTTGTTTTTTAACAAAATCTTTTCCTCCTAGAAGGCCTGTGATAAGTCTTATTACGTTTTTAATACTACGTTATGACATTGCATGCTACCTTCTTTATTTTTCTTATTTTCTTTTTCAGCATATATCGTCCTTTATATGAGCTGAAAACAAACATAAAAAAAACCCCAAACAAACAAAAAAAAAAACCCCAAATGTCCCAGATTATCAATCAAGATGTGGTCCATAAATGATTGTATCATTGATAGCGCTTTCCAGCCATAGAAGTATTGAAAAAAATAATGACAAAAACTGAAGTACAGCCAGACTATGAACAAATTCCAAAAATGTCTTAAGAACCATTGAACAAGATGCCTTCCATCAAGAGGACCCAATTCAGTCTGGCTTTTGGTACTGCACAGAACTTATATCACTGTGCAGAATCATGTGGAATCCAGTAGCGGTTAAGTGGTTAATCTGACTTGGTGGTTGCGTGACTTCTCTGTCTACATAGTTTTCAGAAAACTGAAAATATCTCTCAAATAAGATAATATATTTCTTGGTTATAAAAATGGAAAAGGAAGGGGAATGAAATACATTTAAAATGGCTTTAGCATTGTGAAGTGCAGCTGTCTTCTTCACAGTCAAATAGCTTGACAAGCCAGTGCAAAGGAACAATAAAAGCTGCTCTTCCAATCAGCTTTTGGAGATATCTTGTTTTTAAAGAGAGTGCACAGATAAAGTAAATTCTGATATTAAGGATAATTGTATCAGATCATGAAGGATGTACCCTAACAATTGCTATCTGACCAGGCACCAGCCCCATATTTGTTCAGGAAATCCAAAGTGAGAGGAAATAAAAAGAAATACCTCAATTAAATGCTTATGTTTCTTTGTTGCCAGTTTTATTTTGTTTTGGTTTGGTTTATTGCTTGTTTGTTTGCTTGTTTGTTTGTTTGTTTGTTTTTAACTATTTCTATCAAGTGAGACAGTTCCAATCTCTACAAGCTATAAATGAAGTCTGTACAGGAATGTCACAGTTAATTTGCAGGTGACAACTTATAATGTTAGCCACCAGATGCCTATCTGTCCAGATAATTTCAAAGTAAT
>JBCJKH010075533.1:0-16820 GCA_039877255.1 Loriculus beryllinus | reverse complement strand
CCTGCTTATGGCAGGGGGGTTGGAACTGGATGATCTTAAGGTCCTTTCCAACCCTAACGATTCTATGATTCTATGATGTTGAGCATAATTACCTCCATTAGGCTGGAGGTTTACCCGGCTTTCTGGGTAAATGTTCACACCACAGGTTTGAAACAGGCTGCTCTGCGGCTGTACCTGACTCTTCTTTGGTGGTTGGAGCACCCATATCCCATGGAAAATACAAACCTTTGCCCTTGTTTGTGTCCAGAGGCTGATCCTGGTTTTTGTCTGCATCACCTGCTCCTGAAGCTTGTGTCTTAGGTAACGCTGAGATTTCCTAGAGGTTGGTTATCTGATAAAGCAATCTATGAACAACACTGCTGCCAGCTTTAGGCTGGGAAGGACCAAAGAGACCCCTCAGGTTAGCTCAGGCAGGTATCCCAAGTCCCTGCCTACTGCTACTGGCCACACTGCTCACCCCGGCAGCGTGCTCCAGTCTGCCACCCTGTGTGTTATAGTCCAGATTCCCAACTGCTGTGACACAAGTTTACCCTACTGACCCCAATGGAACCGGGCCCATTTACCATCTGTGAGGACCTTCTTTAAATGAGCAGAGAGTGGGAATATCGGATTCAGGGCTGCTTCAAAAAGCAGAGCTGTAACGCCATTGTGTAACATGGCACGGCGCTCTCAGCAGAGCTCACAGCCAAGATAAAGCCCTCACCATCTCCATTCCTGCGTAACAGTTCTGTATTTGGGGCTCCTGTGATGAATTCCGCAGCAGCTCATGGGGAGGGCTGCACATCCATCCCCCTGCCTCGGATGCACGCTTCTGAGAGCTGGAATTCACACAGGCAAAGCCCCTGTGAAAGAGAAGTCCTTTCTAATGTTGTTTATTGCTTATTCTCCAGGGAGCCGGTTGCTCGCCAATAGAGGCCGCGCTGATTTCAGGCCGAAGCAAACAGGGATAGGTCATGATTCATACCCGGGCTTGGCTGTTTTTAGCTGGTTTAAGTTACTCACAAGCTGCCAGACATTGTTCTCGAAGCTGAATAGTGCTCGGCTGCGGTCTCAGCCCCGGCAGGAAAGGTTTGTGTCCTGTTCTGCCTCCGATCAAACGAGTGCCAGGATGTCTGCAAGAACAGCCAGGGCGATGCAGAATCGTTCCCCTCTCCTCGGGCTCACACTGGGAGGGTGTCAGTAAACAAAGGGGAATAAACTGGTGATCTAAAGGAGAGAGTATTTAAAAGCTCAGGGAACGCTAGTGATTCTTTCCTGCTGACATCTGGCCTTCTTTGTTAGGAACTCTGCTGAAGACTCACTAGTGTGTTTGATCTATAATGCAGGGTCAGACCCAGCCAAACTCCCACCCAAAGTCACTGAAGGCTGGCAAAGACTAACATGGGTATTTTCTTGCTCATTTTAGACCTCAAGATTGTTTCAGACCGGTGTTTTTTAGCAGGAAGCTTCCCCAGCAAAGACAAATGATTTCACCGCATCTGTGGATGCAATAATTCAGCAGTAATCCCCACACCTATGATGTGAAGCAGAGCTTGCGTACAATGATCACATTTGAAAGTGGCTCATTCCTAGTATATGTGAGAAACTGGGATAGGAAGAATCCATTTTCTTCAAAAACTTCTACCTTCTTGGTGGGAATATCCATGTTTTTGTACAGAACCAGATCCATCAGGAGCACCAGCTGTGTGTATCCAGAGTTTTAATATGCCCACAACCAACATTGTGCTGATATCCAGAACTTTTGGCACATCAGTTTGTAATTTGCTTCTACCTTAGATGGTCTCACACTACAAGCCAGACAGTTAATACAGTGATGAAACCTGAGGCCTGGACATGCACCATATGCTCTTGAATAGCATCTACACTATCTTTGGCATCAGATTTCAGTCTCACAATGCAAATGTTTGGGATGGGTGAGATGTCAGCAAATGCAGGGCATGGACCTGACCTATTTGTTCGCAGAGCAGTGCTAGCAATATTGCTAGAGTACTGCAGGGAACAGAAAAATCTGGTTGCAATCACTTTGCAATCTCTTGGCATTATCTATGGGGAGGATTTGCCTGCATTTGGACAATTGTTCCATTTCTGATGCTGTGCTTCAGAGAGCCAGAGAGTTAATAGTACATGTAACCTGTTAGTACACCTGCCTATCTTCCAGTGTTATCATCCAGATGGGAAGGAGTTGCCGCAAGCTGCCTTTGCTTCTGTTGGCTACACCGAAGTGTTGACGTTATTCCTCTCCTGTGTTAAAGCTGCTCAGGCACTGGTTTATAAAAATACCTATGTTGCAAGCCAACAGCAACGCATTCCAGCTCCACAAGGACAGCCCGGCTGGCAAACTCTCTCTGCTTAACCCCTCTTAAAGGTGGTTACAGGGAGAGGTCCTTCTCTTCTTGAGGCCACCAGCCCTTTTCTTTTCCCCACAAGTCAGGATTTTCACATCTTGGACTGTTCCCCTTGTTCTCCTCTTGATTCTCACCCTTTGGGCCACATTTCTTTAATGCTCAACACCTAAATCTGGTCCAAAACTCCAGCATGGGCTTGGCTATAATTAGGCAAAACTGTTATGGTAGTCCAGGATGCATTCCTGTTTACACGCCCTGGTATAGTATTTGCCTTATTCATAGCATAGGGCTTTGACTCATGCTTCTGACTGCCCTCAACTTCCTGATCCTGATCCTTAATCTACTGTTTCCCACCAGTATTAGTGCTGTTATTCACATCTAGATTAATTTCCATGCTTCCCAGACCCTCTCCCAGTTCTTTTGTTGCTATGAATTTCAGCCCTGTGCTTTCCCATGTTCCCAGACCTTTTTGTCCAGGTGGGACCTGCAGATTTTCTCTGATCCAACCTTTGTATCACTAATTGACTAATTATGGTCCTGGACCTACAGAAGGGCTCTGAAGAATCCGTCCTTCACCTGGACAGTCACTGTAGGAGTGTCTAAATAAGCAGGTTCAAACTGAGCCATGTTGCTTTAGTTTCTTCATAAAGTTATGAAAAGGCTCATTGAAAGCCTTTCAGTCTTTCCCTCACTCTTGTAGAACAGCATAGCTACCACTGCCCTATTGCTAAATATTCCCTAAAAAAGGTAGCTGCTGCTTTTTCTTCCTGATTTTGGAGAAGCCCCCGAAAATAAGACCAAAGCACACCCAAAGCAGCCGAACAAATGAAACATACAAAGCAGGATTAATAAAGAACAGAGGGAAAACTAGAGTGACATCTACTTTAGTGTCAACGTTGAAGTGCAAAGCAATGAGCTTCAGTGCCAGCAGCTGGGCAGCTTCAGAGCTTTATCATTCGGTTGCTCAGCTGGAGAGAGCAGAGGGATTTAGCCCAAGGAAAAGCTGAACTAGACATTGCACTACTCCCTTCTGGCCACACGATGTACCCATTACACCACGAACAGCCTGGATGGAGTGCCAGCAACAAGAGACCCGGCCACAAAGGCAGGTGTTTGAAGGTTGAAGGACAAAGCATCTCCTTGCCTCTATCCGGCCCCTCTGTACCACCCCATAGCCGCAGATCAGGGCTAGGGGATGAAGGGGATGGAGTTCGTGTGGTCCAGGTGCTTCAGCTTTCCTCTTGTTGGATGAAGGTGACACATTGCTGTGAAAGCAATAGGAACCAGATGGTCAGGAGGTGGTGGCAGCTTTTGATCAATGGGAATTATAATGGGAAATGAATAATTGGAATTATTTTTGCTTTTTAAACGTGAGGTTTTATTGTGCTTTCAACGAGGGACTTATTTTTCACTTTTAATTACTGGAATGTCCTGGCCCTTTGTCATTTGTGTGTGGTCATGAGCAAAAACCAGAGGTTCTTCAGAACCGGAGCGGGGATCTGCAGGAGCCAGTTGTCAGTGATGAGATTTCTAAAAGCAATATTGGCATTGGTATGAATGAAAATCTGTTTCTGTAAGTATCAGAAGAAATAGCAGGGCAGGGGGGTTAAGGACAACTTGTGTCCATAACTAATGACACCATTCCCAGCAAAACCAATTGAGACTGTGTTGGTTTTGTCAAGCCCAGAAGGACTGCACACTGATAAGCCCATAGTACACACAACTCGTTTGTGAAAGACCTTCTGTATCACACCTCCCTCCCATTCCTTCTCCTGGCAGCCCAGCAGGAGCAGAGAGTGCAGCCAAGGATCACTACAAAGCAACAGCCAATTCTTAAAGATTATTCAAGAACTGTCCCAAAATTGAGAGGTTTAGTGAAGAGTTGACAGCTGTCATCCCTTGTTGTGTATGATGCGTGCAAGTGGCTGGGGCCAGACCACTTGAACAACCACGTTTCATTGCTTGTGAGCATCGAGTGAATTGTATCTATAAGAGAACAAGTGCAGGCTAGTAAAATCAGCTTGAAATGTAAATAAATACCCTTTCTGTAAGATCTCATATTGAGTTTGGCCACACTGGTTTTCTATCTCAGCAAGAATGCTAAAAGCTCAAAGCCTGGTGTCTTCAGGATGCTTGGTGAGTCAAATTACTTGAACTGATTAATGATGCAGTACCAGGGAAGCTTAATGTTAATGATATGGTTGCTGTTGGTTGGAACTCACTCAGTTGTGAATGCTGGTAGGCCTCCCTCAAACTCCAGTAGCTGTAGGCATCGCCATCTGGTTATACTCTAGCAAAATATGATGGAGAGAATCCAGATCCACCTGATTGTGTACATGCTTTGGTGACGCAGTGATTACAGTCATTTACATGGCAATGCTGATCACTATCCTGCAGAGACAGCAAAGTCCTGTTACCTGAGCCTGTGGAGTGGCTTTGTGTTGCATCTCCGGTCCTACGTTTCAGAGCCAGTTTGTAATTTGGCTGGTCCCTGGAGTATATTTTGGCAAACCCAACCCTTACAGTCATGAGGATAACTTTCAAAATGTGGAAGTAAATTCCAGCTGCCACCCTGTTTGCCCAGTTTAAAACCACAGGCATCTTCCTTAGCATTGATGGCTTGACTCTACCACCCAAGATGCAAGAACTTGCAAGAACTACAAGCTAGCCATAAGCTTGTCAAGCTATTTTCATGCACGTCACAGCTCGCAAGACACCTGAGAGGTACAACATACTTGTACATTCACTTGAATGCTCATAATGGGGAGGTAGCAGAGGTTTGATTTTCAACGAGCTAACATCCATCCATATGTTTTAAAGATGACCTCTTAGCACAGCTCTACCACACTAGCTGTTTGACTCCAACCATTCATTTCGCAGCAGAACAAAGTGGTGTTGTCTTCCCTTTAACTAACTCACAAAGCACTTCACTGTAGATGTATCTATCTTAATCAGACAAACTGGGGATTAAAATAAAAGGACTAATCAAAAAGGACTAATCTGCTCCTTGGCCGTAATTGGATTTCCTCTGCAAATATTAAGTTACAACAATAGCAGCGGCTTTTGTTATATGTTTAGTTTGAAATGCTTCTCCTCATGTGAACTAGACAAATGTATATTGTCTGCCCAGACATTTTAGAAGGCAGAAATGAGGAGCACATGGCCAGATTGGTAGATGGTGGTAGAAACCACAACTGAGGGTTGGAACTGGATGATCTTAAGGTCCTTAACTATTAACTAGGGTCCTTAACCCTAACTATTCTATTATTCTATGAAAACTGAATAAAGTCATTGAACGTTAGAACTTCTTCCAACTTTTATCTCTGCTGAAATATTGCAAGAAACTTTACCTATTCATCTACAATGATGCTTAGCAAGCTCTAATAATGTCTGGCTTGAGTCAGTTGGGACTCAGTCTAAGTCTTGACCCAGTTCTCATTAAAGACAAGCGTTTTTCCACAGGTCTCATAAAGTTTCATGGGTTTTGAATGGCAAGGTGCTACAGCTCTGACAACCACCACTTACCTGCTTGGTTCAGGCACAGCCATCTCTGCATCCAAAACTGACAGAGGCGAAGGTGCAAGAGAACATGTCTGTCAACTGCTGGTCTAGGATTCCTCCAGGTATCTCTTTGGGGTTTCAGCTAGGAAGCGAGAAGACAAAGACATGACCATGGGTTGAGATAGGCTTTTTGGAAGCCCCCATATTGATGGCTTCATAAAATGTACATACCAAGGCACAATACCAGTCACAATTTGTAAGTCATACTTGGGCAGGTCTTCAAATTACACTTCTTTCTTCTGGTGCTTGCAATTCTTGCAAATATTGCACTATCATTAGTTCTGGGAGCTGAATTTCATGCTTGAAATTAACCACACTACACTTGCATAGATTTTCTTCAGGATTTGTGATGTTCTGCTTTGTGCATCTCAGGATAAAGTCT
The DNA here is from genome assembly GCA_039877255.1 of Loriculus beryllinus. Taxonomy (NCBI): domain Eukaryota; kingdom Metazoa; phylum Chordata; class Aves; order Psittaciformes; family Psittacidae; genus Loriculus; species Loriculus beryllinus. Next base: position 10,532 of record JBCJKH010075533.1, on the reverse strand, counting down.
ACCCTATGGAGATCTGTAGGCTTTTAATGGAAAAAGCTGTATGGCCCACTTTGATAGCAAACCCAGGCCCTCTGTCCGGGAACCAGCACACTGCTCACTGTGTGTGTCAAATGCAAAATTACCCTGACATTACCACTCCAGTTGCCTGTTGCAAAGGATTTGCTCCATGATTTCTCCTACTCCTCAATCCTCCTCCAGGGAACGAAGTCCATTTGGTTGGCAGAATAGGCAACAGGTCTGTCAGCCCTGCTGCTCCACTATGGCGCACATCAATACAAATACCCACTAATCTAGGCTCTCCCAAAGGCCCTTGAGAGCTGAGTACCTGTGCAGAGGGCTTGCAGAACTGCTACCCTGGGTAGGCTTGCTCTGGATGCCAGCGGAAGGGGTTAAATGGAGTGGTATGCTGGTAACCAGTGACACCAGCGTGCAGGCAAAGGGGGCATGCTGGCAAAGGGCACAGTTTGGGAAGCTGAACTCGAATACCAAGTTACAGTTCTCATTCAGGGGCATTTCCAAAGGAGTCTCAGAGAGCTTGCTTGGTGACAGAGCCCAAAAGCCTTTTCCAGGAAGGCAACAGCTGCCTATGGAAGGTTGACCCAGCTAAAACTCTGGATCTTCTCCAAACAAAGATGGAAATGTGAATTCTATTTGGAGTGATTTTTATTTCAGGTTGAGAAGCTACACAAAGAAAGAACAAATATACATTTCCACGAGAGAAGGGAAAAAAGAGAGCATCCTATTGTGTCACCCTTCTAATACAACAAACCATCTCAACCTGAGCCACAGGACTGCCTTCTTCCTGGGCAGCAGGGAGGTTTTACACCAAAGGGTAAACTACACAATAAACATCTGTAATACCTACTCAGGGTCACACACCCCCCGACACAGCAATATGGTTTGGTTTTGCATATATGCATACATCTGTTCTTGGGAGATAATAAAAAGGCTGATACAGAGCCACATGGATCAAACCCATAGCTTTTACAGAGGAATAGTTACAGATGTTCACAAGGATCAATACATCCACATGGCACAAGTACCTATTCAATGGAGTGGTTACTGTAAGCACTAGGGTTTATCTGAAGGCCGATACCTTCGTATCAGTGATAGTGAATTGTACTGGAGCAGATGGCAATGAATTCCAGAGTTCATCTGTCTGTCACTTTATTAAAGTAATTAATCAAAATGGCTTAGCATATAAAAATACAGGAATCCTTCCTCCTAATTAGAGCAATTTGTGTTCATGTAGAAATAAAAGCACGCACACGCATACACACATCAGAGGCAGGATGGCTGACAGAGAGCTTATGGGATAAAGAAATTCACTTTCCCTGTCCCACACCAGGACATCATGTGCTCCCTCCTGTCTCCAGGGGTAACGGAGTCTCTCACCTTTGGTGCATAGTTGTATTCCAAAGCCAAATAGCCACTTGGAATTTGTCCTGAAGGGAACCAGGACAAGGCACCTTTAAGGATAGTAAGGCAGATTGCATACCTCTGCTGCAGAAGGAAACTCCTCATGTCCTGCTGTCCCTGAATGTAGAGGGATTAACCAGAATCTAATCAAAATCCTCACCCTCACACGCTGTGGGTGAGTCAGTCTCAGTTTGCTATAACCATGAAGCTATTCAGACAAAAGTGGCTCATCTCCCTTTAGCAGAGGTACGCTCAGCTATTTGTAGGGCTACAAGTGGTCTCCATCACCTACAGCATGTGGATGACCGTATGAAAGAGTAGCCAGGATAGCAATGGAGAAAGTCTAAATAAGATTACATTCATAAAAGATTGGAATATTCATGGATAGCCAACACATTCCCTCTATTGGTCTTCAGGAAATAGTGTCACCAAAGGGGCAGAGACATACTGCCCAGGGCAGCACAGGGAGGCAGCCAGGGCTGGGCTAACTTGGCAATAGTTACTTGACTTAACTGTAAAACATCATGAAGGTATTGCCTTAATTAAGCAGGACTTTCTTCAGCCCAGTCCCTCCTCCAAAGTTCAAGCTACATCTTCATCCCCATTTAACAGGGTGTGAGACAGCCTATGTCCTCACATGGGACTGTAATAACTTTAAGTATCTATGTACTACAGGACCCTGGTCCTGCTGGGGTCTGGGGAGAGTCCAAGGACCACAGCAGACCCTGCAGGAGGGATACAGAGAAGGAAAACCGATTAAAAAATGAGGAAGCTTTGCTTCCGCATCAACACTATCTAGGAAAGACAATGTGCTTGAGGGCACCACGTCATGAGAATACCGTGAGCATGAAAAATTACTCTAGTTACCGCCAATGGGTTTTAAACATGTTCCTTTACTGCTGCTTTACTGATCATGATCACCTTAAGAGGACCAGACCAAACCCCTACACTGCTAAGGAGGTATCATCTCCATCACAAGCCCACAGGCCATTGGAAGCTCAGGAAATTGCATTCAGGCACATCGGTTTTGTAGCATTCCTTCTGGTTCTTAAGCTACAATCCGATCCAGTTAACTCTTGCAGTGTTCTTTTCCGGCTAAGCACTATTCTTTCTGTGGGAATGTAATCCAGGGGGATTCAGGCATGTGGAAACAGCTTCTTACAAAGAAGTTTTCCCTTGGTGACTCCCTTCTGCAGCCTGTAACTGCAATTAACTTCAGTCACACCAACATGCCATATGCAGTTTAGCCTCAGTTGCTAACTTACATGCTTGCAGAAGGGTTTTACTTTCACTGTGTTATCAGATGGAGCAAGTGAAAGCCATCCTAAGGATCTGAATCTACTCCAATACCAACTTTCTTGGTTTCTGTGGCTTTAACCCACACTGTTAACTTTGCATTACAACAGGCTTGGCTCCAGAGTCATTTCCTCATTCTGGTTCCTGTCCACAGGCAAACAGCATCTGTGGCCTTGGGAAAGACAAGTACAAATGTTTCTTGAGCAGGACTTCAAGAGCCCTTGGTCTGCTGAAACGTCCGCAGCCCTCACCTCCTGCTGGCACTGACATCAGTGCTTAAACCCAATGAGATTTCATTGCTGGTGAGGGTGATGGAACTCCTGACACTGAGACCGGATTTGATAGGGAACTGTACCATGAACTCTTGAATGAAAGAGATTTCCTTTTTCCTTTTCCTAATGGAAAAAGAAACATCCTAGAAGGAAGAGAGCTCTCTTGCGTCTGCACTTCTTCCATTCCCCCCAAAAAGAGAAGCTATTACGGTGCACTAACACTGCTGTGTATCAATACTCAAATGATATGAACGTGCAGATGGTAGGTCTTTTTAGGGAGGTGTGATAGTTAAAACTGAACTTGGTTTCAGGATTCAAGATTGCTCCTCGCTTGCCTGGCAACTCCTCACATGACTCAAAGAAGCATTCTGTCACCTTTTTCTGCATGCATTCACTGCTGCAGCTGTGAAATGGTGCCTGCTGGTCACAAATGGCTGTGAAGACCCCATGCAGGGAACGAATACCACGTTAACATTCATTTCCCAAGCTTGTGCTTGGATGTGAAGACAGAGAGCTACAGGAGCCAAATAAGGCTCTTGATCACTTCTCAACAGACAAAGTACTCAATGGCAACTGTCTCAATGTGTTGCCCAATGCCTGGAAAAGGTTTCAGCTCATTTGCCGTACCCTTTTCCCTCCTCCCTGACACTGAAGCAGCAAGTGAACATGGCTTTCATCAATATGTTCGCATAGATAACAAGGTCTTTGTCCCCAGAGAATAATGGCTACCATGCATTTATCTGAGGAGCATTTGTCCTAGTCATCCTGCAAGGAGGAATGTGGGTCAATCCCTGATCCAGAACTGTACCGTTATGCCTGTGGTCATGGCTGGCAGCAAGAGCAGCTTATCAGAGCTCCACGCTGACACGCTGCATGCTTCGTTGTTGCTCAGTGACGATGTGCTTCAGAAACACCAGCACTCGTGTCTGCCTCTCCCTGCAAATCCCTGGGCAGGGATTTGCATCCTCTGCTACATGCTGGACAGACGCCTGTGGTCTTGTTGGTGCTGTCTGTATTAAAATGCCAAGGGAGATGCTTCCTTCAGGTCTTCTTGATCCATTTTGTTGCCCTGCCTTCTGCGATGCTCCCCCTGCATCCTTCCAGTTCTTCCTTTTCTCTGCTGTTTTCACTGACACTGCCAACAAAACAACTTGTTCTTTCAGCTGAAAAGCACTTCCTCCCACTGAAACTAGACAGAAACTAAGCTGTCAAGGCTCCTAATTAATGTTGAATTCATGGTGAAGTCTGTTAATTTACCTGAACCTGTGCTTTCATGGCGTGCCAGGTGAAGATGGAAAGAGGCGGATACACAGAGCACTGTGCCCCCTTGACTAAATCACATCTGCCTTTTGAAATGCAATTCACACTGACACTAGCTCCCCTGCTTCCCCTGAGTTAGCCCAGCAAATGCATACACTACATCTCCTCTCCATCAGTCCTTCATACTGTAGCACAATGCAATCCTGACTTCATGATGCACACTTTAGCTATTTGATTTCTTTCAGAGTGTTGGAAAGCTCATTATTATTTAAGATTTAATGCTCTCTGTCTTAGGAGTGCTCTCCAAACATTGCGACTCGCTATCCTCCACACTATTGCCCGCGAGACACAGATAAAGCAGCTGTAAACATAATGTCTTGTCTTTTGGTCCTTGGACTTCTACCTGAGGCCCATTGCTCACTGCCTGTGGGAGGCTCAGGATTAAAAATGATGATTCCCAACAGGAGGTGCTTTCAAGAGGCTGGTGAAATGTGCTGTGCTAGCAAAGGAGCAGAGCAAAGATTCAGGACTGGGGACTGCAAATCTCTGCAGAAAGAGGAGGTGGGTTTGTACCTTTTAAAAACACTCGAGGACATAACCTGCAACATAACCTGGCCAGTCACAAAGATACCAGGGCCTTTGACTCAACTGAAAGAGGAACTGCCTGAACATCTGCGTTCTTGCTGTAAAATACAGAGGAACCACAGCAGAATGAGTCTAAGAATGGTGACACTGAGTCATGTCGGTCTCTGGCACTGGCCACAGCAAATGCCCTGGCAAGAGTATAGGAATAGAGCAAGTACATAGGAAACCTTCCTGCCTCCCATACTGTCCCTCCAACCTCTTCAGGCAGTAACAGGGCTGCCTGGAAAAGACAAAGCAGAGGTTATTTCACCAGCTCATGTGGCACTTTGTCTGGCTCCACATTTGTGTTATGTCCAAAGGGCACAGTTGTTTATCACATCCCTGCAGGGGAAGCACTGGGCTTGGCCCTAGACTGTTCTTAACACAAAACCCACCCTGATTGCACAAGACACTCCTAGAAGGGTTTAAAGCCCTTTGTAATTACTGCCTCTTGTAATGTAATCACCAACACACCAGTGAGACCCAGCTGAAGTTTGGTTCCTAGGAATAATAAGTCTTTACTGAAACACCAAGCACATCACAGCAAGGCAGAATGCAAACTGCTTTTCCAAGGACCAGCTGGAGCCCTCAAAAATTTATCCACTCTCCCATTTATACCTGAGCATCTTATACATAAAACCAGCATCGGGCATTGCAGGAAATGGGATGAGATCATGCAGTGACAGATAAAGCATGGAGTGGAAAGCCAATCCTAGAGAAGAATAAATAAAAGATGGTCCAAAACAGTCAAAAAAAAACTTCCCTGAAAAAGAGGAGGTAAAAGTGGAAGAATAAACAGTATCAGAGACAAAATGGGAGTGTATATGCGACAAAATGGGACTGTATATGCAACAAAATGGGAGTGCATATGCCTTGCAGACTCATCTCTTCCATATTTCTGTATCTTTCTCCCCAAAAACAATTGCTGTACTAGAGGGCAGGACCCCAGCTGTTTGTCTGCTTTCCTAATGAGAGAATTTGTACCTTAAAGAAAGAGACTAAAACCAGAAAGAAAAAAATTAGTGTTTTCTCAATGGAATTTATTTCCTCTTGAAAGAAGAAGCAACTGACTAAAGGTTTCCACTGTACAGTCACATTGGGAGGACATAAAACACACGTCCAGTCGAGAGGCATTGGAGTGATGTACCACACAGGCACCAGGCTCTGGAGTGTCTGGGTGAGAGCAGAGCAGGTACCACTGGCTGTACCTGCACTGCTGCTGAGCACCTTCTGAGCTCAGCCTCTGGAGTGAGGCTGAAATAGGAAGTTCCCAGTGTAACACATTGCACTGCAGGTCAAGGACAGCATCCAAAACGCACCCCCTTCAACAGCCCTTTCAGTTCTCTCCTAATGGCCTTACCTGAAGACCTTGGCCACTTGGAGTACATGGCAAGTCTTCTGTCTCATCGGGCTTTCGATCAGGATTCACATCATTGCAAGGGCAGTTCCTGGAATGTGTCAAATATCTTACAGTCCAATGGAGTGTAATGTTGGATATTTCACATTTGTACCTTAAGAAAAAACAATGTGAAGCCGGGTGGAGAGCCCTAGGAGATGCGGCATGGCTATCATGAGGAATGGGAACATCACAGAAAACCAAGAACTGCCATTTCTGACATAGACGACACAGAAAAAACAAAGAAGATCTTTTGACAAGCAGTAGCTACCCAGCATTCCTGCTTCCATAGATCCCTCTTGCTGTGCAAGAACAGAACTGGCATCTCTGTAAGTCTAAAGTACGGCTTCTGTAAGGTTACAGATTTCTGGTTAAAACCCAAATACTAGTGATTCATATAAACCCCACAGCACCTATTTCCAGGAGGAGTGTTAGGTTTCCTTGGTTAAATTCTTGTTATGAGAACAATTTGACCTCCTTAAATCTGACTGCTCTAACAAGCTTTACATGGGACTAACCATTCCCATTGATGCAAAACGTAGCAATCCACTAGTAGGGACTGGGAGAGGCATCCTTCAGCAAAGACTGAGATTCTGCATACTAGAAAATACTACAGTGACTCTTAGGTATTGGCTTTAATTTACCATTTCCTGGGTTCTGCTGTCAGAAGGACATGGGTGACATGGCAGGGGGTTGGAACTTGATGATCATAAGGTCCTTTCCAACCCCAACCATTCCATGATGATTCTATGATGAAGGAATGTGCTGCAGCCTACAGCACACTATTACAGGTGAGGCACAATCAAGCTGCAGCACCACAAGGAAGAAAGCAGTGGGAAGGTGCTGCCTTTGAGGAAGCCCAGCCTTTGGACTTGTCCAGGAGAGTACTTTTAACTGTGAGCAATAACAGCCTTTGGGTTAAAAAAAGTAAAAATTGGGAAATATTCTAGTCTGCAATGGCACTGTGATGCTCCATGGGAAATGTCATGAGAGTGCTGCCTGCTCTCACGTCCTCATCCCCGCTGCATGTGTCATGGTGAAGGAGAACATCAGAGGAGCTAAGCTGTCTGATGGGGGATAAAATGCAACTACAGAACCCAGCCCACGAGGAACAGTCTTGTTTTTCAGCTCCCTTGAGACAGACACATACTACTTTAAAATCAAAGTATTTGGGGTTCTGGTGCATTCAGATTTTTCAAATAAATACTTGGGTTTGGGTTGTTTTTCTTTTAAAAAAAGGGTTTTGAGACCCATTTTTTCAAACCTCCAACATTTTTTAAAACAATTCTTATTTGTTGACTTTCACTGTCAGCTACAAAGCGTGCTTTTGGTTTCCTGAGTTGAAAGGAGTTGGGATGAATCTAATGGGAGGAAATGCAAAGTTTCAGCGAGTCTTGATCTGCTAAAAATGGAATGATAAATACTGGGCAAAGGATGTCCCTAGAGAAAATGGTGTTTGTCTCCTTCCATTCTGAAGATGAGCCAAGGAATGACCAAATTTTGTGGACATGGCTATAAATAAACTGGTTAAAAAGAAAGTCCACCTGCAGTTGCTCAGTGGGCTGACTAATGCTTTCCTACTTCAATTGTTTGCACAGCCCTCCTGCACATGACTGAAGAACCACATTTGATGCACTCACTGTGTTTTCCCTCAGAGGCAGCCGCATCTCACTCTGAGCATCTTTTTTGCAACACTCATTGTGTCCCTTTAGCAGGAAGGATGCTTTGCAAATTAAGCACATGATACTGAAGGTGCCTTTTCCTAGTGCCATGACCATATGCATCAGCAGCTGGGTATCCTTCCGAGATAGCTTCCTCTGAAGCAAGACAGGAGAAAGAAAAAAGGGAGACTCAGCATCACTTTATATCAAAGCTAAGTGTAAATGTATATTGCTGAACTAACAGTGTGGAGACTGACTATATGCAGTCATCTTGCTAAAGGAGCCAAGGGGAAGTGTCGCAAATCCAGGCAAATCTTGGCATATGCACAGATATAATTTCATAACTATGTGCTGTCCAAAAAGCCCAGATAAATCAATAGGAGTTTTGCAAGGTGTTTTGCTGGACTGTGTTCAGGTTCAGGGTGCAAATTCAGGAAGTATGTTGTAAAGGGAAAAAGATGGAGTCAGAATCCAGAAGCGTTTTGCTCAGCCTCAAGCAAAGCTTACCATCTGCACTACGTGTGACCCTGGCCCAGCACCACCCACAAGTACTAAATGTTAAGCTGCTGCCAGAAAAACATTTACAGAAGGACCAGACTCCAGGAACAGGTACGCAGCTGCCCCAACACACATATCACTGACCTACGTGGGGTTATAAACCCACCTCTTCCCCTTTCCAGCCAATACTCAGACTTGCCTGTCATCAGTTCCCACAAGATGGGTGCTCAGGTTCCTTCCTCCCCTGTTCAGTTTTGCTGAAAGAGGGATATGATGTAACTTGTTTGGACTGACCCATTAAATAAACATGAGCTGCACATAGTGTGCTAGCAAAGGAGTTCTCATGAAGGGAACTGACTTCTTGATGCTGTCACAGGCAAGCTTCTTTCAGACCTATTTATGCTGGAACAGACTCTGCCTTTTCTTCAGCTCCTGAGGGATTACTTTAACAAAATTTGTGTTTCCTCTGGATTTTTTTCCTTAACAGCTTGGTTAAAGGAAAGGAGAAAACCAGTCCTTGATCTGCATGAAGATCTACGTTTGGTCCCAGAGTTTGGGAGTGACTTACCAAAAGCTGCTACGAACTGCACTGCAAGGGGGGGAAAGGAACAAGCTATTAATTCAGATATGGGGGAAAAAAAAAGCGATTTTTCAGGGCATATTTGACAGTTTTAAGGGACTGGAGAAGAGGAGAGGAAGAGAAGTAAGTGAAAATGTTGCTTTGTATCATGTCTGTAACGGTCAATACGTGTTTCCAGGCCAGAAACTAAGTTCAAGCAACATTTTCCCCCACTCTGGAGTTTCTAGCCTGCATCTCCATTCGAACAGCAGCACAATAAGCTTACTTATTTTTCCCTATCACAAGCACATACTGGGTTTGACTACCTCCCTACCTCCAACCCATATGAGCCTTTACTAACAGAAGCCTTGTTAAACCAGAAGTTTCAATGGCAGTTTCCATGTACATGTATATGTGTGTGCACATATACATGTGCATACATGAATTATCAAAATACTACTATAAAGGGAGTGCTCTTTCTCAACACCCCTTCTCTGCCCACCCCACCTCCCTCCCCTTCCCTAGGCCAGCATATCCCAAAACAGACTGGAACTGAAAGCTTTCAAGAGCCATCCAGCCCTTGTTAGCACTGCAAAGGTCTAGGTGCATTAGCAAGTCCCTGGTCCACCTCTAGGACATGTGTTGATGAATGGCCTCATCACAATACTGATTCCTTGGATTCAGGGTCTGCTGTACTGCTCGTGTTGGAGACTTGGTTTTTGTGGGTTACCAAAGGTGATGTTTCCGCTTCAGACTTGCTGTTAGCAATTGCTTCTACGTTGACTTCCTTTAGCTCCTGCTCTTTGTCTTTCTTTTCCTTTTCATTCAGGTAATTGAGGATGCCTGCTCCCAGGGCATCCCCTTCCACATTCACAACTGTGGTGGTTCGGTCCCTGGTTAAGATCAGAAACAAAAAACAGGCTTTTAGCTTAAGAGAGTTACAACACAAGAAGGGGAGGGAGCTGATTCAGCCCTGCTGATCCACTGGCTTCAGTGGAGCTACACAAAGGAGATGCTGTTACAACAGGTATTTTCCACAGGAGTATCATCACCATCTCAGAACCAAAACTGTGCACCAAAGCTGGTTTAAGGTCAGCCCAACTGTCACTATCAGCTGGTTCTGGTCTCTCAGTGGGTTGCAGCAATGGTACTACTCTTTCCTAGGCATCTTGATTTTCCCAGCCCACCTCCTTCCTTTTCCCCTTCCCCACGTGAGCAGTTTCCAAATGCAAGTTCAGAGCAGGATCTTATTTAGGGCTTATCCAGAAGGTGACTCAGAGCACCCAGCTCTCTTTTTAACTATAGAGACTTGTACCTTAACCCAAACACCTACTGAAGAGGAGCAAGAAGAATGACTGCGTTCTCTGGATTTCTTGGCAGTAGTAGCTTTGGTCCTATGTCATAGAATCACAGAATCATAGAATAGTTAGGGTTGGAAAGGACCTTAAGATCATCAAGTTCCAACTCCCCTGCCATGGGCAGGGACACCTCACACTAAACCATGTCACCCAAGGCTTCGTCCAACCTGGCCTTGAACACTGCCAGGG
>JBCJKH010075525.1:0-10581 GCA_039877255.1 Loriculus beryllinus | reverse complement strand
GGGTCAGGCTGGGTATCGGTCAGCGGGTGGTGAGCGGTTGTATTCTCTTCCCTTGTTATTTCCCTTATCATTACTATGATTGGTGGTAGCTGCAGTAGTGGTTGGTGTTGTACCTTAGTTACTGGACTGTTCTTATCTCAACCCGTGGCAGTTACATCCTTTCGATTCTCATCCCCATCCCTCCATGAGCAGGGTGGGCAGGGGGGAGAAAGAGGAGGGAGTGAGCGAGCAGCTGCGTGGCTGAGTTGCTGAATGGGCTTAAAGCACAGCACCAGGTCAGGACAGCTAAGGCCCAGCTAGGACTGAGTCTGGCCAGGGATGTGAAAGATAACAGGAAGGGATTCTATAGGTATATAGCAAAGAAAGGACAGACCAGGGACAATGTGGGCCCTCTCTGAAAGCTATCAGGAGAAGTGGATTTGGAGAAGTCTGAGCTTCTCAATGACTTCTTTGCCTCAGTCTGCACCAGCAAATGCTCTGACCACACAGCCCAAGTCTTGGAAGGCAGATGCAGGGACTGTGAGAATGAAGACCTTAGGTACACCTTAGGTTGGTTTTGGAGCTGAGCCTGCTCAACATCTTTGTTGGCCACATGGACAATGGGATTGATGCACCCTCAGGAAGTTTGCTGATGACACCAAGCTGTGCCGTTCAGTTGATACGCTGGAGGGAAGGAATGCCATCCAGAGCTTGACACGCTTGAGAGTTGGGCTGATGCCAGCCTTACAAAGTTCAGCCAAGTCAAGTGCAGGGTCCTACACCTGGGCCAGGTGATGCAGAGGGCTGACCAATGTACACGCGGGTTGTACAATGGGGGTTATGCAAGAGGGCATAAAGGAATTTTGCCTGTTTAACAGAAAGCATTGTTTGCAAATAGCTGTCAAGCTTGCCAGGAGGTACCAGGACAACAGGCTATCGATAAGGGGGAGAAACAGACTGATAAGGGGGAGAAACAGACTGATAAGGGAGAGAAACAGACTGGTAAGGGAGAGAAACAGTTACTTAGTTCCAGTGAAGACCAGCTTTGTGGTTTGGACTTTGACCAGACTCCTAAAGAGCATGCGTGACGGCTAGAGGTGAAAAGTTCAGGATCGAGGAAGACTCATTTACTTCATCTTGAGACCCTTGCCCTCAACCGCGGGGTGGGGGGGGAGGCACTTCGCAGGTGCAAAGGACCTTCTAGCTCATTATAATATGAAGCGGGGATAGGACATGAATATGTATAGGCGCATTGTGCAACCTCCTGAGTATGTATAACTCTGGAGAACAAATGTAGAGGGAAACAACGCAGAGGCACGCATGCCTTTGGAGGAGCTATCCCCATGCGTCTCAGCGCTGAATAAAACATACCTGCTTTACAACTTCAACAAGTTGTGGAGTCTATCTGCGTATCACACGGACCCCCCCAGATGGGCCTTGGCGTCCCCAAGATCTATACCCAGGGATCCCCCAAACCCTTTGGATGCCAAAATAACCCCTGTGGAGTGCCAAAATACAGCTCATGGTGCCCAAATCCCCCCAGGGCCTCCAGAATGCCCTTTTGGGGACCAAAAATGGCACCAGGGACCCTCAGGTTGCTCAGAGAAGTGGTAAATGCCCCATCCCTGGCAACGCTGGTTCAAGACCAGGTTGGACAGAGCCCTGGGTGACATGGTCTAGTGCGAGATGTCCGTGTTTTCAGAGGATTAGAAGTGCATGATCTTAAGGTCCTTCCCAACCCTAACTCTTCTACGATAATACCCCTCGCAGAGCCCCCAGAACAGCTCAACGTCCCCAGAGAGGCCCCCAGCAACCCTAAAACTCCGCAGGAAACCCAAACTCCCCAGAGATCCCCAAACAGGGCAGTGTGGCCTTCCAAAACTGCCCCCTAGAGATCCTTCAATGGCCTCCGGGACCCCAAACTGGCCACAAAAGAAGTCCAAATGGCCTCCAGAGACTAAAAATGGGTCTCAGGGACCCCAAAATCCTTCTGACATGAAAATAATCCCATGAGATTCATGGGGCCCAAAACTCTTTTCCACGGACCCCAAAATACAGGACAGGGGCCCATTGAGCCACCTGCAAATTCCTGCCCACTGGAAGCTCCCCTCCCCTCCCCTCCCCTCCTCTCCCGCTCCTCTCCTCTCTCCTCTCCTCTCGCCTTTCCTCTCTCCTCCCTCCTCTCTCTCTCCTCTTTCCTACCTCCTCTCCTCTCCTCTCCCATATCCCCTCTCCTCTCCTCTCTCCTCCCTCCTCTCCCCTCTCTCCTCCCTCCTCTCTTCTCAGGACGGGGCCTCAGGACGAGGAGGGTTCCGGCCCTAAGGCGGCGGCTTTTGGCACTGACGGGGAGGCCGGGATGCTGCGGGTGGCACTGCGGGCCCTGCAGGCATGGAGCCAGCGGCATTCCTGCCTGTTCCGGTGTCACAGAGCGCAGCTGGGGAGCGTGAATGCGCTCCTCGCACCCACACGCCTTGGGAGCTCTCTGAAGACAAAAAGAAGAGGGAAAGGCCAAAGGCGGCATAGGAAATGTGCCCCCAAATACAGTGGCGGTTCTGAGGGATGTTCCTGCATTCAAATGGTGATAAACACATAAATGCATTGGCTTTCGCAAATCATAAGGGTGGTTATGTGGATATACCTGTGCGAGATCACAATAACAAAAACAAAGCTCACTAAAGACACAACAGATTAGAGAACAGTTTAAAAAGATCAGAACTCCTGAGCAGAATGGATTCATATAGCAAAGTAAATGGTAAAGGTAAAAGAAAGGAAAGTAAAGGGGGGGGGGGAGGTGAGTTGTCTTGATATAAGTAAAGCTAGTGCCTGGGAAACATAAAGTACTTTTTAGGTTAACTTAGGTTTTAGAAAGAGAACAATGTTTCTGTTGTAAGTCTGTGGAATATAATGGCCCCACTAAGCATGAGTTAACTGTTTCACACCAGTCTCCTAAAGGACCTTTTAGCTACAAAGAGCAATGTTTCTGTTAGAAGCCTGTGGTGAGGTAACAGGATTTAGTAGCCCCACTAAACAAACGGGATTTAGTGGCCCCACATAAGCGCCGCTTGCTTATTGCCTTTCAATATTAATAAAATGATTAAATCAGATCACAGCCAAGACAAAGTTTTTATAACAACAAGAACCCGGAGTTGATGTGAGCCCTGCTGGAGCATGAGCTTGTTGGACATAGAGGAAGGGCTGTGGAGGTGGGCTGGGCTGTGGAGCATCCACACAGGAGCAAGCGGCTGTGGCATCTTCATCCCTGGAGGCGGTTGCTGGGGACAAATCCCCCCCGGCAGACACCGCTGACGTCACAAAGCACTGCTGGCGTTGAGGCAGACACAGGCACTACAAGATCAGGGTTGTCCCTGTGTCCAGAGACTCCAGCTCTGGAGGGAACAGGCGCCGCAGTGCTTGTGGTTTGCTCCTGAGCAAGGAGGTTGCCTCTTGTTATAAAGGCTTTGTCTGGGCCATCATTTACGTTGATTCATTTTTATTACAAGTAATTAAGATTCAGAGGCAATAAGCAAGCAGCGCTGGGTGCGCAGGGGAGTCTCGGCTCCACCGCAGACGCACGCCGGGATCTTTGAGGTACGCTCTCTTATACTCCTTGGTCCTGGCTTTCTGCCAAGCGTGTCGTCTTCTTTTACCCGAGTGCCAGCGTGGCTCCTTTCCGTTGTTCCTCTCCTGGTGCTGGGGTCTTCTCTGCGGGTGAACAAACACCTTGAAAGGCCGTTGTATTTCTCGGTAACGGATTAACAGGAAGATGCCTGTCACAAGCTCAACCGCCACCCTACCCCCCCATAAGTTTCATTCCTTACATGGTTACTGGTTCTCGGTTACCCAACCCCTTCCTTAAAGCACTCAAGCAGTAAAGCAAAGCCATAAAGCACCCTTATTATTTTAACAGTCCAAATGACCAAAGAGGGGACTGGCCTATTCCCTTGTTTCCTCTTCTCTCTCATCGTTATATTGAGAGCAACGTTTATGATAATCGAGGTTGTTTTTATACATTTCACATATGGTACACTGGTACCATTGGTGCATTGGTAACAACGGTTCCTAAGGTCTTGACACGAATCATTCTCGTATTCTTTACGCTGTGGCCCACACCTCAGCGTATAAAGGGAGAAAGCCATTCTGGGGCCAAGTTCTGAAAGGGTATGTTTGAAGCCTCTGCAGAACGGGTTATGACCCTGAGCTTTCCTGGTTCTTGGAAGAACATAAGAGGACTGTTTCTTTTGAATGAAGTGCATGCTGTGAGCCTGTTAGAACAAGCAGGAGGACCTTCCATCTTCCAGAGCGGTGTGTGCTGTCTCTTGGCACATCAGGCTTCGTGGCACGTTGGACTAGCCACCAAGATGTTTCCTTGCTATTTCCTTAGTTCCCTATGGATTACCAGCATGCTTTTACATTCATCCCTCCTTCCGTCTTCACCCACTCCGTATTTGCCTGCATTTACGCAAAGAAAAGGGCCGGCCATAGCCTGGCTGCTAAAGAAAGGCTGCTGAAGGGGAGACCCCAAAGCCCTCCTGCCTTGTGAGCTCTTGAACTGTCGGGGTATAGGCTGAAGCCTCTCTACCCCCCCCGGACATGAATTATGGTCACAGCTTTGGTTGCAACTCCTTCTTCTATTCCGGAGTTAAGCCAGAGCCCTTCGTCACTGACCAGAGTGTGCCAGTTGCTGTTGCACCAGGTGCCTCGCCGGTGCTGTTGGTGACAACTCAACCACTGATGAGCTTATGCAGGACCAAGGCAATCCTCACACCAGGAACGCTAGGTTCAAGACCTGCCATGCCTACTGCTGCTCTCAGGTCTGCTGCTGAACTGCATGGCTGCCACCATGCGGCTTCACTCTCCTTTTCCTCTTTGCTGCTCCGTAGGAAAATGAAGGCTCTGACGACAGGGACCCTGGTGCTGCTCATCAGTCTGTTCTTGTTGGGTGAGTCTCGGTGGAACTGGGACCTGAGGATGGTGCTTTGGGAGAGAGGGCTCCACGTGCTCTGACCACAGTGGCCCAGCAAAGAGTAGGAAGAACTGAGAGAGCTGTGCCAGTCCCCCCTGCTTCAGAGGAATGGGTGTGGAGGCAAGGAAGGGCTCAGCCAGTTCTCTTAAGGCCATGGAGGGGCAGTGGCTAACCTGCCCTGCCCCCGGGAGTTGAAAAGCTTCTGCGGGACAAGGAGCACGATCCATGGGAAGGAACATCTGGGTCCTGTGGAGCCCTCTTTCACACCCTTTTTCAAAGAAAGACTGCAAGAGGAGAAACAACTATGGCACCTGGGAGAGCCAGGGACAGGGCAGCTGAGGCATAAGCCAGCCTCACACCAAGTTCGAAGTGTAAGGAGAGTTTTGGTGTGTGTCTAACAGGCGTTCACTACGCGGGACTGCTGGGTGAAGAAGGCCTCTGGAGGGCTGCAGCAGGATGCCAGGCCCTCATCTCCTCCTACATTCGGCATCCCCAAGATGACGTTGAGGTGACGTTCAGGTTTCTTCAGATCGAGTCGGGTCCTACCAGGACATAAAGTACCACTCAGTAAAACACTGTGGCTAGGGCTAGGGACAGTTGCCACCCTGGCAGGTCATTCAGGTGAAGGGCAGTTGGACCGAATATCAGTGCCTGCACAGCCCGTGGCACTGCACACAGCTGATAAAAAGAATTATGAGGCAGGTTTGGGCCTGCACAGGTTCCAGGAAAGCACCGGTCCCTCGCGGTTTGTGATGACACTTCTCTTCCTTGCTGTTCCAGGAGTGTTCCCTCCTCTCTCCATTGCACCAGAAGACGTACAGGTACAGATTATTTCCTTCTGACTTGACGGGGATTTGGAGGAGCTCTGTCCCTGGGCCTCACCGGGACATTGTTTCTGTCCTGCCTCACAGAGACTTCACCTAGCACAGCTTCCCGACCTTCTGCCACTGCTTTTCCTTCCTTCCTGCCTGCCTGGCACACGTAACGGGGAACGTGGCGGCGTTGGGCACGCTGGAGGTGTTCCTCAGTTTCCCCAGCGGTTCCCAGGCAGCTGCTTCTCAGCCTGAAACTCTAAGCACTTTGGAACTACCTCTCCCAACCGCTTGAGACATGCCTGCCCTGCCAGTCATTCAGAGCCAGGCTTCTTTTCCTTGCTCACACCCGCGTGGTGTTCGAGAGGCCACTTACACAACAGTTACAGTCTCTGTTTCTTGCTTTTCTAGGCCAGCAGGGAACGACATAGGAGAAGCACTGAGTAGAACCCAGTCCCTCAAAGAAGAGCTCCAGAAGCTCCGGAAAGAGTTTTATCAGCTGCACTTTAGCATAAAGGATGTCAGCGAGCGTGCTCTCCATGAAGCCTTGGAGCAGTCGAAGCTCCCAGGCTTTTCTGGATCGGTAAGGGCATGCTGCAGAAGGCTCTACTCAGAGGTTTCTTTCCTCCCTCCAGACTTTCTCCTTCTGCAGTTCCCTGTCCTGGCTAGCCAAAAGGCTGGTGTGGCTGGGACAAGCGCTGTGCGTGCCCACACTTCCTTTCCTCTTGCTCCACACTTCTGTATGGGGGAAGAGAGCGCCGTGGTGGGAGTTACAGTCGCTTTACTTACACCTTCCTCAGAGTAGAGCAAGCCTGGCAGGTTTCCAGGCAATCCGGGCATTCCTCACAGCCCAGTTGAACCTGGTCCCCCTTCCCCTTGGCTGGCCTTGCAGGGGAGATGATTGTCCCATTCCTTTTCCTGCTAACAGGCGCTTGCCTTTGTTCTCTCGCCCAGGCTGTTCAAGAGATCATCACTCAAGTCTTGGAGAAGCTGGAAGAAAGACAAGTGCCAATGACTGATTATGCCCTCAAATCATCAGGTGCCGTGCCGTTGTACACAGACTGCTTCCTGTGCACACTGACAAGATGGGCCTTGGACCAGGCTCAGTGGTAGGGGAGAAAGGGCGAGAAGTCAAGGGCCACGTCCTGCCCTAAAAATGTACCCGCTGGCAGACTCTGGAAGCGGCCGGACTCCATCTGAAGAGCAGAAAGCCTAGCTGACATTCCAGCTGACATTACTGCAGGTTGATGAGTCCCTGCTCTGTGTCCCAGAGGGGTCACGCCAGGAGGAAAGAGGGGAATCCCACTGCAGGAGATGGAGGACTACTTAAAAGCCTTTCTCAAGTGAACAGTGCGCTGTTCCTCCTGACATTGCTCAATGATCGTGCTCATGTTTTCATTTCCAGGGGCTGCTGTCGTTCCCGAACACACAAGTCCTTCCTATCGGAATCCGGCAGCTAGAATCTTCTTGTTTTCCCTGCCGCTGATGGATTATATGAGATCTCCCGAGCTTATTCTTGAGGTAGGAGCACCAAGAAACAGGAAAACAAATCGGGAGGAGGGGATGCAAACATGCTGCTGGGAGTTGCCTTTACCCTTATCTTTGCTCCTCAAAGCTTTCTTTTCCTGTCACACCCTTGTATGGACCCACTCACTGTCTCCCTGCTGAGTATTTCCTCTCCCAGACTGCCTCAGGTCCCCCGTTGGAGCTTCCAGCAGGCAGGCTTGGTCCTGCAGCCTTTGTCTTCCTGTGCAAACTGTCAGCGTGGCTGAGAGCCTGCAGTGCTGGAGGGCCCCGCTCTGTGTTGGCAAGCCCTCCTAGCACTGATCATGGGAACACACCCGGCTGCCTGCCTTCACAGTGCTTCTGCAGTGCTGAAGGCCTCTTGTGCCATGTGGGTTCTCACAACTGCTGCTCTGTTTGGTACCGGCAGGGTCTGACCCAAGGCATTGGACGCAGTTCAGAGCAGAGCTGATGGGCCAGATCGGTTCTTACTGCGTGATGCTCGTGGCAGAAACCAAAGCCGGGGCGCTCTTCTCCGCGTGAACGCAGTTTCTTCTTCTCCTTTCAGAAGGACAATCGCCTAGGAAACTGCTGGCCCTTCCATGGAAGTCAGGGACACGTCCTCATCAAGCTCTCTGAGCCAATCATTCCCAGAGCAGTCACCATGGACCACGTCTCAGGGCCAGCGCTCCATGGAGACGGTAGCGCCAGCGCTCCAAAGGACTTTGCTGTCTACGTAAGTGCTTTCTCTGAGTGGGGGGCAGAGGGCTGCTCAGCATTTCTAAGCAGGGGGTGAACACGGGTAAGAACCCACAGGCCTTGCAGAAGAAACAGGCTCCTCGGAGTTGCTCCCTTCCCATTGGATTCCTCTTTTATCCAATACACCTCACAAAAGGAAGCTTCTGGGCCAAGACTGTGCTCCAGGAGCCACAGGGAGAACGAGCTGGCACAGCGTCTGCCCCTTGGACCTTCTTGGCTCCCAACGCCAGTGAGCATTGGTGATCCTCAGGGAGCATTACCCTGGGAATGTCTGCTCCTTTTCTGACAGCCTACACTCGTTAAGTAGGCAAGCGTGGCAGCATGCTGGCTAGCTTCAGCTTCTCGTGCTTTCCTTGTGATGATCTTCCTTGGACTATCCAGATGAAATGAATCGGGACTTCACCACCAGAAGTGAAGTCTTCCCATGGTGGCCCAGGGCACTCACGTTTTCTCCACCCCATCTGTCTCTAGGGGCTGACGGAAGGACAGGAGGAGCAGTTCCTGGGACATTTTGTTTTCCTGGCACCACTGAATCCCACTCAGACCTTTCAGCTACAGGTACGGGGACAAAGAGGGTTGAGAATGGAGAGGAGGGGAGAGAAGAGAGGAGAGGGGAGGGGAGGGGAGTGAAGGGGAGAGAAGGAGGAGAAATGCTGTTTGCTGGGGACACGCTTCCGTGCCAAAGTGCTCGAGGCAGCTGACAACCACCGCTGCTGAAGCTGAAATCAGCTTGGCTGTCTGGACTCCAAGTGCCTACAAGTGGCCGCATCCACTCAGGAAACAGTGCTACTGGCCTGCCCGTGAAAGACTAGAAATACGGGGCTTTCTGAGGATGCCGTTGTTTCTAGTTTTGAGGCCGGCTGGACGGGGAGGCCATTCTGTGCCATGGCTTTCTAGGCAATGAGACATGATAGGGACACCACTGGGTCTTCTGACAGGGGAGGCATGCGCCCCAAAGTAGGCTAGAAGTAATTGCCAATCGATTCACTACAATTTCGGGGAGATGCTTGTTCCTTTTCTGTTGTTCTGGCCAAGTGAGGTAGAGCAGTGGCAGAATGTCTTGGCCACAAGCCTGCCAGGGCAGTCAGGTGTTGAACAAGTCCATTGCTGCAGCACTATGGCAGGAGTCGAATGCCAGAGAGGAAAAGACAACTCATCTCTTCTCCTCCTTTCAGAACGAGCTGCCTGGGGTTGTGAATTACATCCTGCTGCAAGTGCTGAGCAACTGGGGCCACGCGGACTACACCTGCCTCTATCGGTTCAGGGTGCACGGTGATCCTCTCAGCAACGAGGGGAAGGTGGCACTTTGATCTGACAACAAAGCTCCTTGATTGTCATTCCGTGTTTTGCCGGAGATAACAAAGCTCCTTGATTGTCATTTCGTCTTTTGCCTGTGATGTTAAAGGGTTAAGAGACCTCCTGTCCTTCTCTCCACCCACAAGCCCGTGGGAGACTTCCCTGGAGAGAGAGGTGATGGAAAAAAGGACTAAGAACTGTTTCCTACAGATACATTAGTTTAGGGGTTAAACACACGGAATGTGTGTGCAGTTCTAGTAGAAAAAAAAAGGCTTCCAAGGACCCCAAAATGGGCAATAGGAAACCCCAACGTTTACCCTTAAAGACTCCACAAATCTTTCTGACCCTACAATAGTCCCTGGGTCCCCAAAATATAGTCCAGGGACCTCCAAATGCCAGCTCAAGTACTCCTAAAATGCCCTTTGGGGATGCAACTTAAGCCCAGGGACCCCAACTTAGGCCTCAGGGATCCCCCAGATGGGCATTAAGGGCCTCAAAATTTACACCAGGGATCCCCCAAACACTTTAGATGCCAAAATAACCCCAGGGGAATGCCAAAATACAGCCTATGGATCCCAAATCCCCTCAAGGCCTCCAGAATGCCCTTTTAGGGACCAAAAATGGTGCCAAGGACCCTCAGGTCGCCCAGGAAAGTGGTAAATGCCCCATCCCTGGCAGTGTAGGAACCTATGAGTCTCAGGGTCCTATAAGGTATATGGGGGAGCGTCTATGAGATGTCCAGGGGTTGCTCTGGGTCGCTATGGGGTATCTAGGAAAAAAAATGTTACTAAAAGTGACTAAAACAAATAGGAAGAAAACTGAGTGGAAAGTCAAAAAAAAGTGACTAAAATGTGAATAAAGAGATTTAAAAGTGAATTAAAATGAATAAAATTGAATAAGCCTGAATGAAACTCAAATAGAAGTGAATATAAAGGAAAGGGAATAAAAGAGTCAATGGGTGTTGGGGTCCTTATGGGCACCAGCAAGTAGGAAGTGCAGCAGAAGGGCCAGGAGACCTCCATAGATGGATAAGGAGCTGCTGAGGAAACTTAGTGGAGAAAAAGAAGCTTATAAAAGGTGGAAGCACGGACAGGCAGCCTGGGAAGAGTACAGGAATGGTGTCAGGGAAGCTAGGGAACAGATGTCCTGGGTACAGCAGCAGCAGTCGTTTTTCCCTTCTTACTATCTGGTGCAGTGCTGTGCTTTTGACTTTCAGCCTGGGAACAGCTCTGATAACACCGATGTTTTTAGTTGCTGCTCAGTAATGTT
>JBCJKH010075519.1:0-26056 GCA_039877255.1 Loriculus beryllinus | reverse complement strand
CTGTTATGATCTATCCTCCCAAGTCACTTAGTCTGGTTGAGTTCAGGAAAAAAAAAATCACACTAATGCATGGCAGCCTGCACTCTTCACACCTTCAGGAGGACAACAAAGCAGACATTTTATCTCCAGAAAAGCCCAGCCCTGGTTTAGCTGTTGCCCTGAATCAATCCTTGAACCAAAGTGAGAAGCAAGAACCAAGCTTGGATTTTATTTATTTTTTTTTAAATAAAAACAAGAACAGTTATGTTTGCTCATGTACCAGGACAAACCTGCCATCTAACTGCAATCTGAGCTTCCTGGAGAAGCAGTCTTGCCTCTCTGGTGTTTCTTCTCATTAAAAACTAAACAAAACCCAGCTAGAAATAAATGAAAGGCATATCCTACAGCAAATGGACTTTCAGTTGCACATAAGCTCCTGTGAAATAAGGAGGTATATGTGAAGAATAGATCATATAGTTGATCATACATGAAATATTTACAGGCCTTTCTCTAATAGAAGAAGTTTTCTCTTTCATAAAGGCAAACTTTAGTTAAAACTAAAACTTCTTGTATTTCTTTTTTAAAGCTGCCAGTGAACTCAGCATGTTGTGATGCTTGCTCCCTAGCTAGTGAGAGCTGTCCAGTGTATGGGATGGCAGCCATCAAAGTAGCTAAGTGAAAAGATAAGCAATTAAAAATCAAAACAAAACCCCCAAACCGAAAAAACTCAATAAAAAACATGGGCAGAGAAAAAGGCAAGAAGGAAGTATGAAAGGGGGGACTACGAGCATATATCTACATCGTATTGTGAACATGTCTCTAGCTGGTTTGCAGCTCTTCAAGGGAAGTCACCACTCAGTCACCACAGAAAGAGATGTTATGAAACAAAATGAAGACGGGGGAATTCTACCAAAATTATTGCAATGATTGTAGAGTCCTAGCCTGTTCAGTCATACACTGTCATGGCATGAAGGACCCAAGGGTGAGATGTGTGGCTTGTAGTGGGCTGCATGGCAGAATGGTAAGATGCAGGAGACAAAAGACAGAAAGGCAACTGTTGGTATCACCCTTTTTTGCATTTTTTTAAATCTATTTTTTTCATTTTTCTTTTTTTTTCCCTTTAAGTGAAAGCATGAATCCCCGTCTTAATGTATAGTCACCAAACACCAACCTCAAGAAGAGGCTAAATAGAAGTTGCTTTTTTCTCAGCCATGTTCAGTAGTCAGGAGATAGACAGCATTTGCTGTCAAACATATGATCTTCAGAGCCCAAAAGTACATTAAAATAAAAAAAAGAAAAGAAAAAATATGATGCAGGCATCGCTGAGCAAAGCACACCCATCTGTTTGACTGACTATCCTGGCCCTCCTTCTTAGGATTCTTATAATGAGCTTGCTTCTCGTTGTAAATGCTGAAATAACTATTACAGAGGCTCATTTTGTCTTCTGAACAGCGGTACAAAGAGTAGAATACAGACAGTGCGTCCCTGCTGTGCAATGTTTGCCCTTTATCCTCATCTCTTTCCGTTCATTTCTAATGCACTGCCCTCTTGTTAGATGTGGTGGTACAAATGTGTTACTGATGTTCTTAGCGTATGTCTTCATGCAAGCTTTGTATTTCTTATTAGTGCCTATCTATTGCTCAGCTTTTTGTCAGACAACTGGAAAATGGTGAATTCTTTTCCCATCTTTGCTTAGAGAAAAGACCTGTGGACTTGACAAGAGGCTGTGCTGCTTGTATTACAAGGCAACGCCTGTGCATTTTGCACTCCATTCAGTTAACAGGGTAATTGCTCATAATGGAGTTTTTATTCTGTGTATCAGATTCATGTGGGTTTTATTCGTGTTTGAAGCAAAAGTGTTTATTCATTTAATGCACTTACAGATTTTTCTGCTTTAGACTGTTAACAAGTAATTGAGCAGCTTACATCTCTCCATGACAAATCTCCTAATATTTTAAACTTCTAGGTAAAGTTATGCTTTAGGTCCTCTCTGAGATTAGTGCTGGTGATTCAGAAAGACTTCTTTATTCTAGTGTTAACTGTGGTCATTGAAAATGAAATAACTGAAAAGTCGTCACACAACCAACCTCCCACCAGAGAACAGTACCTTTCCCAGCTCTCTGGACCACATGTGTGTGTCAAACTTGTAATTCTTTCACCTATAAATACTTCACCTTCCTTTTTGAAGATGACTCTGTTTTCTGGGATTGTTAAATGAGAGGTTACCACTTACATGCAGGAAAAACAGAAGTGTGATGAATTACAAGCCGGTGTAATTTATGCAGAAGCAGTGTGGGGGAAATGCAGCCCACTCTTGTTCCACATAAATTATGCATGTACCTCCTTGAAAATAGCTACGGAGGGTGTTCAGATTTTTTTGGCTAATGAATCATGCCCTAAATTTCTACAGTACATCCATTGACTCAAGTATCTCCCTTTTGCCCCACCTTTATTTTTAGATCATCTATAAACTTTTGGTGAACGTGCAGTTCCGGATGCTTCTTTATTTTGCTTACAACAGACCTGTTCTGTTTTGCTTACAAAAGACCCTGTTTTGAAAAGGGGCTCCTGAATTTACTACTTCTCCCAGAGCCCTCCCATGTGAGAGTTTACATTTTATGCCTTGGACATCTCTGAAGAGATCCCTTGGCTGTTGTAGTAAGGATGTATGTGAATAAGTATGTGCTTATTAAGATGCAGGCTGCTCTTGTGTTGCAAACGATTCACAAAGAAAGCAGCTGTCCACTATGTAGTGTATGTGCTTGGTGTAATATAGAAATATAATATCTGTTTGGCCATAGGCTAGTGAAGCTTGGGGGTGGTTAGAGAAATGCTGTATATAGCCCTGGTAGGGCTCTGGTCCCAACTTCACCTCAGGAGCAGCTACAAAGCCAGAGCTCCCTCTACTAGACAGCAGTGGTAAGAGCACCGACCAGCAAGAAGCAATGTTGGAAGGGCTTTGAGAAGAAAAGTGCTTTGAGGAGAATTTGGAAGATGAGGAACAGTTGTTTGGAACATGAGAAGATGGAACAGCTTTGGACCTAAAATCAGCTTGCTACAAGGATACAGAACGTTATGGAAAGAACAAGTCAAAGAGAAGTGTGATTTTCATTATAATAAAGGTGTGGGTAGACCAGCATAGGCAAGCCTGGGAGAGGGGGTGGCAAGAGGCTTCGGCTGGAGTGGAGGAGGAGAGATGTGAGGGAGAAAGGGCTTTAGTGGTGAGGAAGGTGGGGGCAGTCATGGAAGACCATTTTGATTTTGTCATGGATGTGGAAAAAGCAATTTCAAGATGCTAAAGGGAGTACTTGGTATAATTTACTGTCATGTGTTAGGAGCCTGCCTAGAATATTTATAGTTGATCTCATGTGTGCTTTCTTGAAGATTTTTCTGTGCTTTTTTCCCTGTTTTATGTTATTTTTTAAGCACAAGTATTTATCTTCTTTTGATGTGTCTAAGCAAACAGTGATTGCGTATTTTCTTGCCTCTGTCCTGCTCTTCCTGAAATCAGTGAGGGTCTTTCATGTGCAAAGCAAGCAGGACTGCATGAGCTAATAACACAAGCGGATTTTTTTCCCTCTCCTGCATAGTCAGTAAATTGAAGTTTGCTGCCCCTGCGTGTCTGTGTTTTGATAAATGAAGAAAAAACATTTGTGGGAATGGTACCAAAACCAATTTAGTTCCCAACAGAAAAATGGAATAGGATTGGCTCAGGGGAATGACATATGACATCAGTTGGCCAGTCATGTTTCAAAAGTGATGTGATTAGAAACAGTAGTTTTTGTATAGTCTAGTCTTCTAGGTAGCAGTGGGCTGATAAGCTCTCCTGTTGATGGTCTGCATGATAAAACCAGTGCTAGGTCTTGCAACTTGACATTTAAGAGTTCTGTGTGGAAGGATAATAAGACGTTTCACTAGCCAGTGAGAATAATGATCTTCTGGAGTTGTTCAGCACTGTCTTTCAGGTGGAGAACACCTTGCCACAGGATGCTGTGGGGGAAAGAACCCAAATCAAAATGAAGTAGATCAAATCAAAAAGGGAACAGACAAACCATCAGGAGAGAAATCTTTTCACAGGCTGTCAAGTACTTGGCTGCAATTCCTGGCTTTGGGATGGAGCCAAATCATGGGTGCTTAGAGGACACAGCAATTCCTATGAATGACCTCAGCAATGCCCTAAGCAAGGTCATGTCATGTCATGTCATGTCATGTCATGTCATGTCATGTCTCCCCAGTGGCTACTTGATACTCCTTTTTTGTTTGTTGTGGTTGTGTTTCAGTTGTGTTCAGGCCCCCAGGGTCTGCCTTTCCCAGTGCTGTGGAGCTGCTTATTCAGCCTTTTATTCCCCTACTCTCCCCACTCAGTGTTGCTGTGTTTTGGAGTTTGTCTCCATTTTTGCATAGGCATATATTAATTTTTGAAGGCATACAGACCTTTTGCCTGCTCATACAAACCTATATACTTGGAAATTGCATTCCCCCCGTTTTTGATACTCATGTTGACCAATTTTATGGAAGCTTACACATAATGGAATATGATAATATTTTTGTCGCAATCTCTGTTTAGTACAAAGAGATGTGTGGCTAAAAAAGTGAAGTTATGGGGCGTTCTGTTGGGACTCAAGGCATGTATGCTTTACAGGACAAGGGGTAATGAGTTCAAACTTAAACAGGGAAGGTTTAGATTGGATATAAGGAAGAAATTCTTTACTGTGAGAGTGGTGAGGCACTGGAATGGGTTGCCCAAGGAAGTTGTGAGTGCTCCATCCCTGGCAGTGTTCAAAGCCACGTTGGACGAAGCCTTGGTTTCACACTAAACATAGTTCAGTGTGAGGTGTCCCTGCCCATGGCACGGGGGTTGGAACTAGATGATCTTAAGGTCCTTTCCAACCCTAACTGTTCTATGATTCTATGAAAGGCAAGGCTTGGAGCATGAGGAGAGCGTTCCATGAGGGAAGAGGTGACTGTGCTCTGAACTTGCACTGCCCTATGGCTGCAGCATCTCTCCTTAGTTTGTTTTGGAAATTATCCCTGTTTAGATATTTACACTTTCTCCAAGTTCTTAGAAAAGTTCTCAATATTTAGAGACTTCTTTTAAAAGAAAAAGTCAACTTGTAACAATTCAAAGAGCCCTTCAGCCAATTTTACTAATATCTTTGGGTGAAAATTGTCTTTTACAACTACCTAAAAGGTAATAGGTGTTGTTTCACTCCTCTCCAGTTTTAGCTTCCACTCCCCATCTCCCCCAGGCTAGGCTGGGTCTCCAGCAGTTAGGGTGGTTCCAGGCTTGAGTCTTTCCCACTCCTTGCTGTTAATGTGTTTTTGTTCAGGTCTTATTCTCACTTAACCCTGTGGTTGTCAGGACAGGTGCTGGGATGTGGCAAGTGTCTGCTCCTGGCTGGGGCTGTGCTGGTTTTGTGCAGCAAGCAGCAGGCGGGCATGGCCACTCACCAGATGCCCTTGGAAGCCATTGCCATTCTACTTCCACATCCAATACACTGTTTGTCAAAGAAGGCCCTGCTAATCCAGCTGCTAACAAGCACTGAGAATACATTGTATTAATTTACAGCATTAATTCTGTGGGGTTTTGAAATTCAGCCACATATGGCTTTGGAGATGGAAAACATTGCTGTACGCAGCAGTTTCAAGCCATGTTGGGTTTTTTTTCTCATTCAGTTCTATTATTAGAATACTTAATACAGTCACAAAATAAAATGCACTGTACAGATGGTTACTAGCTCTCTGGTATCTCCTTTCAGGACCGTTCCCCATTGATGAGTTCTGCTGTGTTCACCTATGCGTTACTGTTTTGTAGGAGGAAAAATCCTTTGTACCTGAAATGCAGGTACCTAAACCCCAACTTTTTAGGCCTGACAAACTTGCATTATTCCTATGGAAACAAAGTGCTACGCAATGAAAAAAGCCCAGCAAAATTTCAAAACGCTATTGGAAATTTGTGACCATCTGGAGGGAGAAGCCGTGTAGTGAGATGGCTGTGTGTTCACATGACAGTGGGAGCAAGGCTCAGATGCTGCTGCTCCTTAAATTTGGCTGCTCTCTTATGGGTTTGACTCCCAAACTTGCCAGAGTGCTTCTGTGCCATGGGTGGCATTGGAGATTGCCTGTGCTCTGGAGGCTGGCCCACCTCCAGAATCAGAGCACACTGATGGCAATGGCTGCTCCCCCTGGCTTTGATTCTGCATCTTCCAGGACCAAGGTCCCTGGCTTTGCCTTGGCGTGCTTATCTCGGTTCTGGATTTGCTGTTGGTGTTTCTTTATAGTGGCAGCATAATTATTGTTGTTACTTGACCCCAAATTCAGTGGCATCCATCTGATCCATCAGCTGGGCTTGGAAAATTTCAAGTCCAGCTTCCCTTTACAAGTCTTTGACATTTCTAATAGACCATGTCACTCCTTATACTCCCAGTCTTCAGTCAGGTGTCTACTGTACAGCACTCAGTCGACCAGCTTACGCACATGGTGGGTACGTGCTCAGGCTGCTGTGGCCAGTGCCATATGCTCTGTTACACGGCATGTGACTTACTAGATGCCACAGTCCTTGCTGCCTTGCCCATCCTCCTTATGCATTATCTTTGCTGTGACTGATCTGAGTCAGATCTGTCTGTGCCCTGCTGTGATTACAGGGGGCAGATGCCTGTAGGAATCACCTCCTGGAGTGCAAAGCAGACCATTAGGTCTTCTGTGCATAAAGGGGGCAGACACAAATGACCTTGCTTTTCTGATACATAGCCAGTGGTAATAATAATTTTTCAAAATGACAGAGATAAATCCTGTGTTTTCCTTGTAATGGGAGCTAGGACATTTGGGCTGTAGAGGCAGAACCGTAGGGTCAAGGCTCAGGGGGGATGCTGCTGACTGGTATCATTCAGCTGGCTATTGTCCTGGTCATGTTCTCATCCTCAGTCATTTGTTATTCTACAAATGAATAACAACAAAAGGCCATGGGAGTTGAGCACAAGCAGATGGGCTGTTGTCTAAAACGTCAGGTACTGGTTTAGACTTCAGAGATGTCTTTGTTGTTGTTGCTGATTTTTTTATCTTGTGTGGCAGCAGAAGTTGGAAGGCTGGCTTGAGTGCTGTCAGCAGTAGATCAACTCCAGTCCCTGCGCTGCAGATGGTCTCACCTGGCAGTTAGCTTGTATTGACACTGTCTTGCATGTTTTGTAGTCCTTCCACCCTAATACCATCAGTTAAAGTATTTTGTAAAGATAGACAACACTGAATTTCATGGGAATTAAGTATTTGATCCTAGAAACAGGAGCAGTGTTTCAGGTAAGGGTTTCAGACCTCTGAGCCATAGAAAGTCATTAATTACTGTGCATTTTAAAAGTTTTTCACAAAATTCTTTCTTTGTGTTTCAGGTAAGATTAACTTGGTAAAGCTGTCTTATCCGATGAGCACACATTCTAATAGGTAAATGTGAATATAATACTAAGAGTAATAGTGTCCGTCACCAGCGTACAGGACAGATAGCTGGAGTTCTCTGCACTCTTCTCTTCTCATGGTAGTGTTAAGATGAAGAGACTCTTGATATACTGAGAGGTGTTTTATCGCTTATCAAGCACACAGTCCACATTTCTTCATAATCTCAGATAAAGGCTTATAAAAATACTTTTTTTCCAGAACTACATGCAGGAAAAAGTGTCAGGTGCAAGTTCCTCGACAGCAATGAGCTGTGCTTCTAGGTGGGCTAAAACCCTGCAGTTCTGGTAAAAGCCACGAGGTGGCGCTGTTACTTTAAGGCTTGCTGGGACAGCGTAATGCCCGAGCACCAAGTCCCCAAGTCTGTGACCTCCTTGCAATTAAACTGTAGTCTTCATATTTTTCAAAGTCATCAGCAGGAAGCTAGGCTTAGGCACAAACATCACAAGCTCAGTATCATACATTTCCAAATGGCTGCTCCTGCTGATTTTTGGGGAGTAATTTGCAGTGCTGGATGTCTGGTAAAATACTGAGGTTATTTCAGGGAAGAGGAGTTATTTGGGCTGTGAGGAGTGCTGCTTCCAGGAATGTCTGATTTTTGTAGCCCAGGTAGGAAAGATACAATTTTACACTCCTGCTTTGAATTTATGTTTGGGGAATGCTGGAATAGTTTGGGTTGGAAGGGACCTTAAGGCTCATCCCGTTCCAACCCCCTGCCATGGGCAGGGACACCTTCCACTAGACCAGGTTGCTCCAAGCCCCATCCAACCTGGCCTTGAACACTGCCAGGGATGGGGCAGCCACAGCTCCTCTGGGCAACCTGTGCCAGTGCCTCAACACCCTCACAGGAAAGGGCTTATTCCTAATATCTAATTTAAATTTCCTCTCTGTAATTTTAAAGCCATTCCTCTTTGTTCTGTCCCTACCTGCCCTTGTCACAAGCCCCTCTCCAGCTTTTTTATTGGCCCCTTTAGGCATTGAAGCTGCTCTAAGGTCTCTCTGGGTCCTTCTCTTCTCCAGGCTGAACAAGCCCATCTCTCTCAGCCTGCCCCATAGGAGAGGTGCTCCAGCCTTTGGAGCATCTCTGTGGCCTCCTCTGGACTTGCTCCAACAGCTTTACATCTTTCTTATGTTGCAGGCCACTTCTGTGGTAGGTGTTCAGCTTGCAGGAAGCACAAGACAAAGTGAACATTCATGATTATAAAACATTTCTTATCTTCTTAAATGAAATATTTCCCATACCATTAAGCCGTAAAAGGGGAAGTGATCGTAATTTCTGGGCAGGGTTCACAGCACTTTGTGGCTTTGTGAACTGAGCTGCAAAACCCCCAAAATAATTAAAATACTCCATCAGCGTTCAGAACTGCTGCTTTATGGCCATGTACGTCTTTCCGTGTGAGAAATGCTTTGGCCTTTGCCGTGCCAGGCTTTGGCTCTCAGCAGACAGAGCTTCCCAGCTCTCATAACTGACAAATACCAACACTGCAGCTGCTGCCTTTCTCTTCTGACTTGATTTCTATCCTACAACTGTAATGGGGATCCCTGTGAAAAGGATTTTGCTTTTTTAGCACCTCTCGATATGCAAATGACTAATATGTGCAGTTATGGTATATAAGGGCTAGTGATATATCAAGGACTGATGTTATAGAAGAAATAGTCAAGATGTTTTGAATGAGACATCTTCGACTGGTGATGGAAATTGTAAAAGACAGTAGTACTTCTGCATCAGCTGGGCACTAAGCTAGACTTCTTCCCCTTGCCTGCTGGCATCCCGAACTCATTTCTTCCTTCCTGTTCGTTGGGCTGTTGGATAGAAATCCCATGTTAGTACACAAATGGAGAAGTTTCTGTCCTCTTGGGCCACTCAGGTTGACTCCTCTACTCTTCTTTATTCTCCATAGTAAGTATTTTTCCTGGAAAGAGCATTTTCTTCCCAGGTAGTAATTGTTTACAACAGACCATTGTGTAGGCTGTGTGTCTGGTTTCTAGATGCCTGGAAAAGCTGATTCTCGTTACACTCAAGCAGGTAAGGAGCCCAATTCTGACAGCAGTCATGTATCTCCCAGACAGACAGATTTGATTTTGTTGGTGTTGGGTTTTTTTACCACCTTTTCTTATCTGCACTCTCTGTTGTCTTCCCATAGTTACTGGGCAAACCCACAGATTAAAAACAAAAAGCCCCTCTGATTGGATAAAGGCATTTTAAAAGCTGAAAAGGCAAATAAACATCGTGCTGTACACTCTTTGAAATATGTTCTCTGAAGGGGATATATATTAAAAAAATGTTTTCTGTGATGATTTAGCATTCTTTGAGTGTGCAATAGAAATTGCTTGTTCAGTTCCACGTTTAGGACTCTGCTGACACACAGAGTTCCTGTGTGTGCCTCTTTCTCAGTCCCAAGCAAATACAACCTCTTTGTCTTCGTTCCAAGGGGTTCTTGCTCAGTCCTCACATTTTCTGTTGCCTCTTGTTCACGGCCAAAGAGTCCAACTCCTAATGCTCTGCTCAGGGAATGTTAGCACCATGTTTCACACAGCTGACATCTGTATTAGCAGCTGTCTGAAACTCAGCCTCCTAAAGCCTCACTTACAAAAACCTGCAATTCTTAAGCCACTGATGAATAGGAACTTAAGAATAATCTTACGGTTTGTACTCCTCCATGTGTATGTCCAAGCATTTGGGGTTTGTTTCTGTATTAATACCACAAACAGCTATTGCCTTATTTTGGTGGGGTTTACTTAAAAGTGCTTTTTGATTTCTTTTTGCCACCTTACAGTGTCTGCACAGAGTGTGTTGGTGCTGACTGACAGTTTCCTAGAAATATTTGTCCTGAGAGTAAAGGATGGGAATTACAGCACAAACTCTTGGAAGAAGAAAATTACATCCTACCAGACCACAAATACACACCTAATTTACCATTAAACCTCTGCATTTGAAGATCATAAAAGCCAGGGGCTGGAACGCTGCACTTGTTTTGCCTGGTTTGTTTAGCTTATGGCACTGTGATATGCTGATGTGCTGATATATATAAATGCCTACCAGGCAACGCAGTAGGGAGCTGTAATGTATGGTGGCACTGCTGAGATTTGGGGTTATGCAAAAATGATTGTTGTGGGTTTTTTGGGTTTTTTTACAAAAAAGCCATAAGCTTTTGGCTTTTCTTCCAGATTAAATTGTAAAACCAAAAATCGGTGAAGGCAGCCAGATTTGCTAATGCAAACAACCCTGTTTCTACTCATTTGGCTGTACAAAATTAATAGGGAAAAGGATATTATTCCCACCATGCTGCACTCGGCATTTCTGTGTGGAAGGGTCGCAGCCTTATTTTTACCCTGGAGCCAAGGTAAGAGCACATTGCTGTGTCTGAATCACAGCTTCCCGCCCCAGCCCCGAGATTTTCCATGTCTAGCTAGTGACTCCTGACCAGATGTTTTTGTTGTGGGTTTTCTGGAGGTTTTATTTTTATTTTTTTAAATCCATGGATTTAAAATTAAGAATTAGAAAAATGCCATTCACATGGAAACTAGCAGAGGAAAAGGTCTCTGGATGTCTTCTTCATGATGACTGCATAGATTTATAATTAAATGCAAAAATCTAATCCTAGAGTTGTATCACAGCCTTGAAGTCTCGATGTACGATGTGCTGGCTCAAATTCAGTAATTTATTGCTTTGGGCACAACCAGTCCCTTCAATAACATGTTATTTGATTGGCAGTTCATAAGCCCAGTTGATAAGTGTTTTCCACCTGGATGTTTTTGTACATTTTAGGGCAGCCTGTAGGATTTCCAGCATCTCCTTGGAGTGTGGGATAGGGTTGTCGTCTCTCTATGTCCGAGGCTGGTAGAACTGGGCAGGCTGGGGGATGATCTTGGAGCTGACTGGTCCTTTTTGTCTTCTTGGAGCCCCAAACTTGGTACACTGATAAGCAGATCTCTCTGCTTTCTCTCCTGATGTCGTAGAGCACAGGGAAAATCTTGAAGATGCTCTAAAGATGGAATTGTTTTGAGTCATGAAAACACTGATAAACACTCCTACACGCTTGCAGTACTCAGGCTCGGTTGTTCTAAATAATTATAATTGCTTTAATTCGTCAGATTTTGTGATGGCTCGTTCATTAAATTATGAGCTTCATGAAAGCTCCAGCTACTGAGTCGATCTGGTAGAAATAGTAAGATAGTATTTAGCTGTTTGCACAAAATTATGCAGCAATTATGACAAAACAAATTCATTCCAGATTCTGCTGATTACTATGGTAACTCATATTCAAAATAGCAGTATAACACCACTTAGCATAAGAAGAAACAGGGTTTCATCCGTTATTAACTGATGCATACTATAGATTTTGATAAAGAAATCCTTAAAATGGAGGCGCTTCCCTTTTTAGTTGCAGTTGTGGTGTAGAGCTGTGAATCCTCCGAAGCAAAGGCGAGGACTGATCTTGCTGGGCGGCTCTCTTGCAGAAGAGCTAACCTTTTGCTTTGCAGAACACGTGATATGTATTTTTGACTTTTCTGACTAACAGCAATTAGTAAGGGAGGACAAGTGGCTGTTAGAGGCAGAATTCCCAGGTTAGCAAAGTAGCCTATTTTTAGGTGCATCTTGAAGTCACAGCGATTAAGTTCTATGCAGTGCTTCCTGTAGCTCCACTTTATAGCTCTGGGCTTGGAGAAACTTGAGCTGTATGATCAACTGGGCTAAAAGGATCTCATGCAGATGTAATCTGTGAGGGTTTGACAACTCCAGGAATTTAGGAGTCGAGCGTATTGACTCTCAGAAATAAAGCTGACTTCAGTTGTTTTCAAAATAGCTGGTTTGGATTCACTTTATGCCTGTGCATATGGTGTATATTTGTTTTAAAGTGGTTTGCAGCTGTGATTTTTTTGAAGTCAGTTTTCCCCAATGGTTTTGGCTGGAAGCTTTAATTAAAACTTGAGATTTTTATTTATTTATTATATTCTTCTTTCTCCAGAAATTGAAGCGTTCAGGAAAGCATTTGAGGTTATAGCACTCATGGTAAAACTGAAAGACTTTCTCATCCTGTACAAATTTACTCATTGGTGTAAAAATATGAGCTTTCTGCTATGAGTCATTCCCCAGCATAGCTGCAGAGAAAGGTATCAGGGTATCCTGATAATGCCTTCCTGGCTTTTTGATTAAGAGCCTGAGCCTAGCCTACACAGATCCAACGGAGAATGCTGTCTGCAGGTGGGTGGTAGGGGCAGCTCTGATGTGAAGGAGGCTCTGGGGATGCCACTGTAGGTGGTGATGCACAAAACTTGTTTCCTTGCTTTCTGGTGGGTCCCAAGTCTGTGTAATGGAGAGGCAGGCAGGGAATGGGAAGAGGTTGGTAGCACTGAACCTGTAATTAAACAAGGCTTTCATGCTATAAAGCTTCTAGAGTCTTCCCTGGCAAAAAAGAAAAAAACAACCCAGCTGTAACAGATCTGGCTCTTCAAAAGCATGGAAGTGATAGAAGTGTTAGTGCTGGGGATGTCCCATGAGCCAGAGCAGGGTGTGTGGGGAGGCCTGGGGGGCAGGCTGCAGGGAGCCAGGTTGGTCAGAACAGAAAATCTGAGCCCTGGGAGCTGAATGCAGCGGAATTACCCAGCGCTTTAAAACAGATGGTGAGTAACTTAATTGTTCAGCAGGAGGAGAATGGGAAGGATGTTATTTCACTGATGACTACAGGAGATGAATTTAGTGGGTGCAAACTTGTGTGGTTTTATTTATCTGTTTGTTTGCGATCAGTGAAGCGTAACAGGGATGCATTCTTTCTTTCATGGCTTCCAATTATTTACTTGCCAGTATGTGTACCAGCCGTACAGAGGGTGGGTTTATACACAGTTCTGTTTGAGGCAGTGGATGCCCAGAAAATGCTTGGTGAGGTTGAAATGTAGTTGTAAGAATACAGTCTGTGAAGCCTTTGAAAATTCACTTTTGCATCATGTCTCTGAGCCTTGATGCAGAACTCAAACTCAAGTTCAAGGTATGTTTTCATTCTGCCTAAAACACCGATGTGGAAGCTGGCTCGTCTGTACTTCCTATCTTATCTGAAAACACATGGTGTTCTTCTTAGGAAGAGATTCTTGAAATACTTTCCTTCCTTTGATTTGCTTAATGAAGGATATAGGGCAAGTATAAGCTGGTTTTGCCATGATACACTTAGTATGGTTCCATTTCCTCATTCTGTAAGGTCATTTTAAGTCATTTGCATTGCTTTGTAACAGCAGAAGCAAGATAGCAATTTAGTGTTCCACAAAGACTACAGCTTTTCATCTTTTGTGTGACTGGACCACATCTAGCCTAGGCTGATAAGCACGTTTGTCTTACTCAGGGGTGTATTCAGTGGCCTAACAGAAATGCTGAAATTCAGAGTCCAGCTCTCTACCATTAATTGACACTTGTTTCAGGTGTCAGACTTCAAGTCTCGGCAAAGGCCAAAGATTTTGAAATCTTCATTTCAAAAAAGAAGATGACACAGAATGCATGAAGTATACCTGTGCCACAAATGGCCATAATGTGCTTATTCCATTCATTAAATGTATTTAGGGGACTTATAAAAGTGTTGCCTGTATTATAAATTACCTGTGAAGATTATACTGACATCTGACAATACTTCTGGCCTGCTTTATACCTGTGGTTGGCAAACTATGCCTGGGAGTTTTCATTCAATCACAGAATGGTTTGGTTGGAAAGGACCTTAAAGACCAATTCTCCCCACACAGGCAGGGACACCTTCCACTAGACCAGTTGCTGCAAGCCCCATCCAACCTGGCCTTGAACACTTCCAGGGATGGAGCAGCCACAGCTTTTCCCGGAAATAGCTTCTCACTTTCTTAAAACTGATGGTTTAGACTGCATGGTGGACATTAGAAGGATAGAAAAAAGTTTTGAGATCTAATGTCTGTTAATGCTCAGAGGGGAGAGGAAAAAGTATCTGCAGGTAGATGGAATATTCTTATACCCTACATCACTGCTCATTTAAGATAAAGGCAGTCAAATGTCTGTTACAATCTGCATAGAATTTAAGACATTTGGTATTTTAAGAAAATGTTCTCATGAATGTATCAGACCCATCAAGCTTCACCTATTGAGCTAGATAGTCACAGTTCAGAGCGTAATTCAGCTCACTGCTATTCCTTTGTCACCTATGCCCCTACCACCTACTTTCCCACCCCCAAGATTTAGGTGGGTTCTTCAAAAGATGAATAAAACCAAATTAGTCGCACAAAGAAGAATACAGGCTTTCAAATTCAGTGGGGAGAGCGGGCGCACATGTGTGTGGGAGGGAATGAGTCCACTGACAAAAGAAGCTATTAAATCCTTAATGCTTGCTTCCTGCTACTATGAAAAGTATTGAAGACATTTAATAAAAAGTCTTTTATTTATTTTCCATGACTAAGTCTGTAAGGCTGCTATACTGATCTTGGGTTATACATTCATCAGCCATAAGATGCTGTGTATTAGTACCTTCCTGAAGGACCTTTCCCTGTTCTGAAAGTAGTGGTGGTTGGCTGTATCACTGTTGTAATCTGTGCCTGCACAGGATTTTAGCTATAGAATCATGGAGTGGCTTGGGTTCGAAGGGACCTTAAAGGTCATTCAGTTCCATCCCCTTGCCAGGGGCAGGGACACCTTCCACCAGACCAGGTTCCTCAAAGCCCCATCCAGCCTGGCCTTGAACACTGCCAGGGATGGGGCAAATTATAAATTTTTCACCTTGCTGCTTCCTGTACATCTGCAAAGCAATTACATTTATTACCTTCAACAAGTTGTAGGAGGGCCTTCCCCATGCAGCGAGAAGATGCATAAATGATACACCCTGGACACACTGGTGTGTCTCTTCCTGTATCGAGGCAGCTAGCAAAAGTAGAAGCAGTAGCAAGTTATGTTGACAAGTAGCTGTGAAGGGATTTATGGAGATCCAACCGTGTTGGAATACTAATACAGAAATGCAGGGAACATTGCACACAAAGGCAGCTGAAGAAGCAGGAAAATGCTGATTCAGTGTTCTCTCATCATGCATTTGTTGCTTTTGTGCTCAAAGCCATGCAGTTCTTCAGTTTTTGTTTCAATCAGTTCACCTCTCTGACTAGTCACAGGAGCAAGCAGTGGGCTCTTCTACATCTTTTCATTAGGCTGGATTAATGCTATTTATTTATTTTTCATGGTAGTCCTTCCCTGCTTCCTTTCCTTGTAATGCATATGAATTTAGTGATTTCTGCTTTATGATTTTCGGTCAGGGATGATAGCTGCATCCCCCCCTATCACTTCCCCCTGCCTGTTACTTCTACAGTGCCTGGCTTCCAACCCACCCAGATCTAGGCTGGAACCTATTGCTGAATTTCAATCCAGGCTGAGTGGGAAGGAAAAGGAATTCAGTTTGCACTGGGGAGAGATGCTGTATTGTTGAGAAGGGGGCGAAGCAATGTGTAGAGTGGTGTGGAACTGGGGTGAGCATAGAGGTCCCTTCACCTGGACTGCCCACTTTCACATATGATACAAGATCAAGCTGTCAGGAGTTGATGGAGATGAGTCATAGCTAAAGATTCTGAATCTTCCAGCAGAACAGAGTTTTCTGAGAAATAGAGTCAGTCTGAAATGGATGATCAGAAAGACCAGTGGGTTTTGCTGGATGCAAGACAGGGTAGCTTTTGGGTGGGCTATTCCTGAGACAGGTATCTGATAATTTCAGGCTGTGTGTAGACTTGTAGTGATCACTGTAGCCTGTATTGCATCATGATCCCCAGATGTCCAGATTCAAAGTGGTCAAAGTGAGTGATAGCTGCTGTGCCCAGGAAGCGGAGCAGCTGGGGAGGAAGGGACAAGGAGACTGGTGGTGTCTGGGTGGATTTCACCTGAGGGTGAATTTGACCTGAGGGTAGGAAACACAGCTGGGACCAGGAACTGGGGAGTGCTTTCTTGTCCTGCAGAACAGCCACAGTCCTAGGGCTTCCTCAGGAGGATCACTGCATGGCTAGGGACTTGGTGTTGCCATGGTCCCTTCATGGGGCTAGCTGTTCCCTTCCACCATGATCCTGTTTTGACCCAAGCCGAGCAAATGTGGAGGCTCAGCAGGTCAGGCACCAGGTGTTGAACCACATCATGGCTACCCTGGGTGGACCTCAGGTGGAGGAGTACTGCCTGTGGGAATCAGAGACCATGGGAGTCCCAGACCTGCATCCAGTAAAACCGGTGAGCTATTCTGTTTCTTGGTGATTAACCTCTGGAGCAAAGAGCAGCTCTAGACTGTTTTTTGTTTGATGTCTTCAAGTTGAGAGCAAATTCTTTCCTGGGAAGTCATGTTCATCCACTATAAATAATTTTTCGTAACACAAATTTGTAGGTCTCAGTTAGAGGCTGTGGTATGTAGGTGAAACTCTTTGGTCTGTGACTTACTAGAGGTCAAACTCGATCACTGCCTACTCTGAACTTGTGAATGAGTCCTGCTTCCTGGGTGAAACAGCCCTTGGGTACAGCAGTATACCACTAAGGTTTGTAACATGCCCATGTTTCCAGATTTACACTCTAAATGTGAAGGAGCTACATTCATTAATGTAGGTTCCAAGGAGAATTTGAATGATAAAATACTAAAACCAAAACATGGGGTTTTCCTGTCCAAATTTGCTCCATGTCCAGACAATCTACTTTAGTCAAGGTCAGCAGACTTCAGAGTATCCCAGTACCAGCTGGGTTTAGAAAGTTATCCTAGAACAATAGGTTTCTGAGGGCCCAGTTTCTGACTGTACAAGTCATGTTGGATATTAATGAAAGCTCCTTATACATATGCTCCATCTGCAAAACACTACTCAGTAATTTTATTCTGCTGTTTTTATTCAGCTGAACCAAGAGATAGCAGCAGTATTCCCTACTAAGACATTTGATGTGTTTTTCTTTAGTATGAGTTTTAATAGCAGTAGTGAGAGTTCAAGTCATCATTTTATTTCCAGTTTGAACTGGACTAAAACTGATTTTTCATTATTGCACACCAGTGTGTCTGAAAAAAAAGCTTGTAATTTTCTGGTCTAGACCTAAAAGTGTGGTTACCTTTAGCTGCACAGGGGTCAGTGTTGTAGAACGTAATAATTACCATAGTTGAATAGAGTGAGTATAAGTCTAATCTAGTATTCTGTCCATCACAGTAGCTAATGGCAGGTTTTTTTTGGAGAATAAAATGCAGTGGAAAACACATATACAATAAGCTGTCTACAATATTAGGTCTCTTCCCAAGCTTGTCCCTGCCAAGGGATCAAGGCTGGAAGCAAAGCTTGACTATATCCCTTCAAATTTTGCTAAGCAGAATGTGTAGAGCTACAGTAGTTGTAATATTCAAATAAATGTTCAATCCTTTTTTTAAGGATAAGCTCACAGGTTTTTGGTTCTATCGCTTATTTTGATGGAGTCTGGAATTCTTCTACAGTTGGGATAAATATGTCCTTTTATGAATATTGATTTTTATCACCTTTTAATTCTCTGCTCCCTCATCTGGATATTGAATTAAATTCTGAGAACATGGGGTTCCGATCTGCTTCTCTATTGCTCATAATGATTATAGGCAGGGATGGCAGAGCTGCCATTATTATTCTCAACACTTCCAATTACAATACTCTGTTTTCTGCTTGTAACTCTGTCAAGCTTAGCTGTTCAAGCTGAATTTTTCCATACTCGCTCTCAAATTAACTTAATTTCATGTGAGAACATCACTATTGTAATAAAGACTTTTTTTTTTTTTGACCATAGCAAATATTACAGTCTAAATATTGATCTTTTTTCCATTTATTCCTACTTTTTCCCCTGTCTCATGGACAGTTTCAGATCTGGGACAGAACTTTCCTCTCAGCAGTCTGTTTAGAGTTTGGTTTTGGGTTTTTTTCAGAGTAGTCTCCTTAAGGATGCTGTCAAAGGCTGGAATAAACTAATCATTCTGTTTGTGTTTAGGTTTTTTATGCATGATTTGGGTTTGAGAGATTAGGGAAAATACCTGTCTAGCAACTGCATGAAAGAGCGGAAAAAAAATCAGTATTTGTGTGAAATTACCTGATATCATCAAGCTTCTGAACTATACCTAAGCTTTCACAGAGCTACATCCTAACATCATGTGCACCGGTGGATCATTTCAAACTGTGAATTTTAAAGGTTTACTGATGGGTTCAAACATCTTTGCCTAAAAGCTGAGGAACAGATTCCATTCTATGTTATTTTAATAGCTCTTCATGCATTGAACCTCATATATAAAACACATAGGGCTTTTTATACCTGCAACATGAAGATGAGCTCTGCTGCTACAAGGATTTTTATAATTATGATTGTTCTCTCTTGTAAGGAAAAGGCAGAAGGTATTTTTAGTCGTTTCTTAACTACCTCAGATTTGTGAAAGAACTCATACAGTGCTGCTGGCATGTGGAGTATTTTGAGATGCTGAATGAATTAAGTGAGATTTGCAGGTGTTTATCACCCTGAGCCAACCACAGATGACTGAATTCATCCCTGATTCCCACCTGACTTTGCTGGGGGTTGGTGGTGCCCAGGGATCCCTGCAATCTTGTCCTGTGCCAAGTCACGGCTGAACCTGGATCTGCTGGTGCAGACCCCACATGGCATGAAGTCCTTGTGCAGTGAGAGTGTACTGTAGAAGGAAGAAGGACATTTTGGCTGCTTGGTGTCTGGTTTGAGCCATCCTACCTAGTACAAAGTGGCTCTTGGCAAGCTTGAATAAGTCCTCCTACTGGAAATGGTGCTGTTTGTTTCCTTGAAGAAGGAGGAAGAGTTGCCAGTAGAAGAGAGCGAACCTCTCAAATGGAGACGCATTAGAAATATGTTTTAGGAGAGTCTCATAACGATGATGAGCAATGATCATCTTCAGAATTTTTCACACAGATT
Organism: Loriculus beryllinus; assembly: GCA_039877255.1. NCBI lineage: Eukaryota > Metazoa > Chordata > Aves > Psittaciformes > Psittacidae > Loriculus > Loriculus beryllinus. The sequence goes on along the minus strand of JBCJKH010075519.1, from coordinate 6,753 downwards.
TCGTGTTCTGCTTCTGGATGGTGAGAATAGCATGAAGTCATGGCTTCATCAGATAAGAAAAAATCTCCCAGAGGCTTTACAGGAAAGAACTCAACTTACATAAATATACAGAGCCAAATCCTTGAATCTTTGTTTTTCTCATGACTAAATATATCTCAGGTTGGATAAGCGGTTTGTCATTCATTGATCTGTTGTTTCTGGATCAGTTTCTTCACTTGGATGGGTGTCATAGAAATCTACAGAAATGAACTGAAGACTTTCCTATAGTTCCTTGCTATGAACTTGGAAGTGCTGTGTTGCAGTATATTGTAATTGGATTATAAATCATATAAAAATGAAATAAATTCAACAGGCTAATCAATCCATCCCTGTAAAATCCCAAGGAGAAGCAGCAGACTATAGATGTTTGTGTCACATTTGCCTAATTTTATTTATTTCTTCCTTCAGCGTCTTAACAACAAATTCCTCATAGCACTAGGACTTAAAAACTTAAAAATTGTCTGATTCCTTTTAAAACACCCTTTGTCTTTTTAAGACACTCTAAGATACCCTAAATACAAAATAGAAATTGTAGTTTTACTAGTTCATCTAAAGGAAAAAGTCCCCAGTGGGATCATGTTTTTAACAGATGCTGGCATTTTGTTTTAGCTAGCAGGGTCATCTTTGCCCAGCTCTGACTGCTCAGTCAAGGCTCTGTTGTCTCTAAAGAACTAACAGTTCTCTTTACAACCTGATAGTTGTTATTTATCAAAAAATATATTTGAGTAACCTTTTTATGAATGTTTACTTATAAAACTACAAATATTTGAATGCATCTGGGAAGCTAACACTGATCAGGAGCTTTCTGGGCTCTATGGCTTTTATGAGATTGGAAGATCTTTCTGCTTATGGCTGTCTGCTCCTGTGACATCCTCCATCTCGTGAGTTTGGAATTTTGATGAACTCATTTAGGATAGCAGTGTATTACTGCCACCAGCTTATATGCTCTTTTGCTATAGTGGGTATCAGATGATGCTGAAGGTATGGAGATGATCCGCATGCAGAGTGCATAACATTAAACAAACAGCTGTGGTTCGATTTGATGTACCTGGCATTCCTGGCTACCACGGCCTTATGCTTGCAGAGCTACTTCCCCCATTGCAGGCTCCTTGCAGCTCTGCTCTGCTCAGCCCCAGGTGAGTATTGTTGCTCTGATACGTGTGTTTCAGAACTGATGAGGCTTTCCAGAATGCAGTGGTGACTTTCGCTGCCTGGGTCATATAGCACCAGCTTCCCATAAGCTTTGTAATTGGCTGTTGGTGATATTTTCCCATCACTTCATCAGTTGCAGTCTAAAGTGATATACAGAAGCACTCCACATCAGCACTTTCGGCAGTTAAGGAGATTGATTAACATTCAAAAGAAAAGAATAGGAGCTTAAAATAAGAAATGAAACAAATGCTTAATCCTTTGGCCTAGATGGTTTTTGGCATGAAGATAAAAATCTTCTCTAAGACCAGAAATCCCTATATTCACTTCAACAAAGAAATATGATGCAGTTCCAGCCATAAGACCACTCTGACTTTTTGGCTGGTACCTCTAGCATGACTTGGTGTTTTGGACCTTCAGCCGGTAGCAGCCTGGCGGATGCTGAGAGCTGCTGCTGAATGGAAGTTTTGCTGGAGGGAGATCTCTGTGCATTCAGTGCCTGTGAATATCATCATGACTGCTCAACTGCCCACATGTCAGTGTAGGTACTTTACTTCAAGTTCCAAGTCTTTAAAAGGGAGACCTGTGTTAATACAGTGATGGCTCTGGGCTGTGTCTTGCAACATTTTTGCAGGTAATTCTAGATTTGCTTCACTTGATGCTGTGCAAAAGTGGAAGCCACAATTAAAGCTGGCTTGAGTTATTAAAACCTCAGAACACATTCATACCTGCCTTAGGAGGTGGAGATAATCTACTCTTCTTTATCAAAACCACCCCGGAAGGCCGTAGCTATGATTCCTGAGTTCCCCACAGCTCAGCTCCTTGCAAATCTCTGTAGTGCCTGTAGGAAAGAGAAATTTCACAACTGGTTAAATATAGAGGATACCTACAAATGTAGCCCAGTTACCTCTCTTATTGTAGGTGCTTGAAACCAAGGGAAAGTGACAAAGAAGTCTTCACACTCTCTTTAATTATAGCAGCCTTTATATAACAGTGTCAGATAAATGTGTTTTAGGATAGGTGGCACCTCACTTCCTCCAGAAGAACTGTCAAATTAGACCCTACCAGACTAATTTATTACTTGCAATTCAAAGAATTAAAGCATACCACCCAATAGGGTTTTTTTAATAAAACCTTTAAATGTACAGAATCCTCTGTGCCATGACATATCCCAAACAGCACAACACTTCTTTGTTTTGAAATGTAAATACATCCTTATTCATCTGATAGCTTCAGGGACTGCCAAGTACTACAAATGTCATCCAGTTATCATTGCTTGTGAGGTGCTGGAAAACAGGGTTAGTATGGATCTCAAGAGGTTATCTTATTCATACCTCCACCCCAAGGCAGAAGCTGTTGTTACTGAACCAGATGCTTATCTAATCTCTGTTATAAAACAGAGGAGGAAAGAGAGAGAGAAAGAAATTGCTTTAGAGGGAGAAGGGGTAAGCAATTGGGCTGTGCCAAATAACTTAGAAAAGTGAGGAACTGGACTCCTTCCATCTGGTGGAAGCAAGTTCTGCCTTATGTGGATTGCTGGAGAATGCTGACGGTCCTGTTCCTTTATTCTAATGAAATACAAACTTGGGCTGTTCTGCTGATTTCAACAAGAGCAGCATTATATGGGGGAGAACAATTTTCTTCAACAGGTCCCAGAATTCCGGCAACGGAAGAGCAAAACCAATGCTTATGTTTCATATGAAGCATGCTGATGAAGACTGTGGGTTTGGGAGTCTTCTGTGTGCATAAAAGTGCTAGAAAGAGTGGGTTCATATCCAAATGTGCTATTAGTGTAACCACTAACGCGTTGTGTTAAGATGTCCTTGCCTGCTGCAGGGAGGCTGTCTCATTCCCTGATGTAATGTTACAAGGGCAGGATCATAACCTTCCTGTCAGAGCAGAGAGCCCATAAAGAACTTCTGACCACCTTCACTGAGTTGCTGTTGGGATTTTGTTGCTTCAGTGTTAATATTCCTGTTGATCCTTCTCTCCTCCACAGTAGCAGAAGACGCATTGAGGCCTGCAGTCCTGCTGCATGACTTGCACTGAGTTAGTAACAGCGAAATCCCAGGTGAAAGTGAAATTTGTTAAAAGTGCAAAAAAGAGAGAACTTGCTGACTTACATTCTGGCTTTGCGCACTGCAGTGCTGAGCCATTTACTTGACTTGGCAATCTAGTTACTGTGCATTTATTCAAATAGCACTTTAGTGTGTTTATGCAAATAGATCATTGCTACATCTCCTAAAAGAACCATACAAGTGCTGTCATTTGATTGTGTAATGTTTAGATTGGGCTTTAAATAAAATTTCCTGTGGTTCTGTACAAAATTCATGCCCCGTGAAAAACATCATTCCCACATTTGGATAGGTCAGAAATTACTAAATAATTGATATTCTAGAATATAGGGATGCATGTCTTAGAGAAACTTCCTTTGTACTTCAGAGAGGGTTGATTATAAAAAAAAATAAGAACTTGGATAATCTCTAGTGGGATTGAACTATTCGGAAGAAGCTAAGTAGTTCAGAGGTCTCTGGGATGCTCAAAGCATTCTGATTTCCAAACACTTCTCTTGCCCTCACCCCCAACCTAAAAGGGTGCAGTAAAGCATTTGAGGCCAGAAGAAACCAGTTAGTCTGAGTTACATCCCCAGTGATTTCTCAGTTGTTGGAAGTCTTAGAAGACTCTAGCTAAATGCTGATTATTATTGTAGATAGCCAGGTGGAAACAGCAGTCATGGGTAGTGCTATCTCAATGTAAGTGCTTGCAGGATCATTCTCCAATGCCCAAATTAAAAAGGAAGCAGAGAAAACCAGCTTCCTCCATGTAACAGGTCTCAGACCAAAGATTTTTAGGCAGCTGTGATAATGCTACCGAATGTATTTGCCTGCACAGGGATGCTCAGTGCACAGGTGATGTTTGGGTTCCCTGATTAACCTTGATTTCAAAGCATTGGTTGCCATTAATAGGGAATAGAGAAACTGAGTTTCTCTTCATGAGATCACTTTCACCTTAGCTGCTGCTGAGTGTGGGAAGGGAACAAGACTGACTTATCTGCTAGCTGTTGTTTCCCATTCTGCTCTGGGTCCAGCACAGTTTTGGCAAGCCTTTCCTTTTAGCTTCAGACTTCTTATGAAGCCTATAAAAAGTCCTGAGAAGGAGGAGGCTTCTAATATATTTCATGTCCTTTAAGGTAATTCCAAATGATAGAATCATATAGTAAATTAATAATGCAAGCAAAATGTATATTGTGGCGATGGACACCATTAAAAAACAAAACAAAACAAAACCAACCAACCAAAAAGCCAACAAATGAAAAACCCCAAAACCAAACAAAAACCCACAAAAAACCCTGGTTTTTAAAGGGTTAGAACTTAAAAAGACTCAGTTTCTCTGATTTCCCCATTCATGTTTTCACCAGGTCTCTCACAGCTGTGCATGGTACTCACACAAACCAGTGGGGTTTTGGATGCTAGTTGCTTTGGTGTTAGCCACATACCCACTGAAGGTGACAGGTACCAGAATGTTTCTCTGTGGCCTGAGGCAGTAGAACTCCCTGCCTAGCAATACCAGATCATCTGTATTCTCTTCTGCAAGCAGGCTGGGGATAATTTTGATCTCTCAAAACCTTCGGTTAATGTGTGACCCTTATCTTTCATTGCAGTGCATTTTTTGTTTTGTTCTTTTGAACCACTCCTCAGGAAGCTCACTGAAAAAAGATTAAGTTTTTTACTCTTTCTCATATTGTACTCTCTCCCTGTTGCCTGTGCTAAGCTATCCTGTAAGTGGAAACCAAACAAGCCAACAGATGACCACCTGTGTATCTGTCGTAACGCAGTATCCCTCACTGTAAAAGCATAACATGCTTTCACTGAATAATGCCTGGTAGTCATATATAGAAAAGCCTGTGTTACAGGTAACACTGGAATAGCAATGGCTTGGCACTAAGATTGGTTTTGAGGTATTTTCTTTCGCTTGTATATACTCTCCTACCAAATGTTCCTTGCTCCCTGTTTCTGAGCTCCATCCAAGCCCTCCTCTTCTTTCAGTATATTTTGGGAGCCTGATTATTTTTCAGACAAATTCCAAAGAGACGGATGTCTTCCTCTCTTGCTTTGGTATGCTACCTCTGTTGGTTTCTATTGCATGTTTCCTGGATAAATTACTTCATAATATTTGAAATAGTCTTTGATTTAGAGTTTCTTGAAATTACAGGTATTCGTATATTTGCATTTTAGGCACATGGCTGGGTAAAACAACTTAAAATTGCAGGGGCTTCTGGATATTTTTTGGCTCTTCTAATAATTTTCTTCAACTTAGATCATGAAAACGGGCATTGGGTGTGTAACTTTCTGCTGATGGAGGTTAGCTCTGTTGCAGGGGGATGCATTTCGGGTCTCCCCACATCGCTGGCGGGCAGGAAGGAGAAGGACAGGACCCAGTGCTGGTGGCCCTGTGGAGGTCTTGTCGGGCAGCACTGCCATACTGACCACCCTGAGCACTGCATTTTAGGCACTTAAGCTAAATGCTTGAAGTAGGTTGTGTGACTGTCCCTTACATTTATACCTTTTTCAAGTACAATCCCTGTGTAATGAGCTGTGTGTATTTTTATAGCATCTTTTAGGAGCCTTTCAAGTTGAGTCATTAAATACGTATTTTTAATAACCTCCAGGTCTTAAAAGGACAGTGTGGAATGGAAATACTGGAAATCAAATAGTGATTCCCCTGACTTGTGAATTAAATTATTTCATTACAAATTTATGTGAGGTTCAGTCACTTTTTTTTTTATTTCTTGCAATTTCATGCCCTTTTTTTTTTTTATTTTGAATCAACAAATGATTCTGATGGCAGAAATTCCTTCTTTTGAAATTTTAATAGTCTCCCACCAGCAATGTGTTTATTTCTTTAAGTTAGTAACATCATGGATCTTCAAGGTGGGAAGGAGAACTGCTCCATAGCACAGGCCCTAAAAATGGATCCATTAACTCATGTATAGAGAGTTTAAAGACAATTTTAGAAGCTGAAGTCTTCTCCATCTGAACTGTCTTCTCAAACCACCATGATGTGCCCAAAATCATGCTGGCTGTGTTCTCCAGCCCTGTAGTAACTGAAAGGATAACCCTCAGGAGAAGGAACTGCTGCTCAGTCTCTGGGGCTGTTCCACACTTGGTGGAGGTGGCCAGGAAGGAGCAAGTTAGTGTCAATCATAGAAATAGTTTCTGTCATCTGAACAACTGTTCTACCAGGAGCAGTTTGACAGAAGTGCCGTCCTGTTTGAAACAGACGACTTGAAAGCCATCAGAGGTTCATTATTAATTAACTAATTGTTGTGTTTTGTTTCTTGGTTTAACATTGTCAATGAGCTCGCTGCATGGGGCCAGAGACAATTTTGCTGTTTCCTGGAAGGTCTCATAGACTGAATACTCAGTTATGAAAAAAAGAACCAACCAAAACACTTCAACACTGAAGAACATTGACCCAAACTTTCATTGAATGACAGAATGGTTTGGTTTGGAAGGGTCCTTAAAGGTCATACAGTTCCAATCTACCTTCCACTAGACCAGGTTG
>JBCJKH010075502.1:0-10352 GCA_039877255.1 Loriculus beryllinus | reverse complement strand
AATCCATGTCTAAATTACCATTGCCTTCCTGCGCCTATTTAGCATCTCAGCAGTCTTCCTTTCCCCATCTCCTTTTCTAAATGGATCCTGTCTTCCACTAAGCAAAAGTTTAAGCACAATAAACAGCCATTTCTTTAAGTGTATGCTGTCCCTACAGGTTCCAGTTCACATTAACACTTCCCAACTTAGGTTTGTACACAGCACTATATACATTACTCCCAAGGAAGTCGTTTTAAAAGACTGGAATAAAACTTCACATTTCCTTGACCTTAGTCCTCCATTAGACTCACTATTGAATGGCTTCTTCAGTTACATAAAAAAGATACAGTCTCACTTGCTCACCGCCATTAAAAGCACACATGTATTCAACATCAGCTAAGGCTCTGGGTGGGGAGAATGGCTGGTGGTGTAGGGGTGCATCTCACATCAAGAGCAACAGTGTCCTGCCCTCTGAATAAGACAGAGCTGTGTTCCAGCATGCTGGTACCACAAAGAAGCCACTGCCAGCTCAGTTTAAGTTCCTTTTCCTTAGTGTACCAGTGCATCTTCAAGAAAGAATAAAAAGACCACAAGGCAAGAGAATTTCTCTTGCTCATGTGTTTGAAGACTACAACCATAACAGGCATCAAGCCACCTGTCATCAAGGCCAGGACCCCCTCGACAGAAGCCATTCCCTTCTGTAAGGGGAAATCAGCAATGATATGTGATGGTGGAAGGCATTGCCTTCCTCAAGGACCAATTTAGCACAGCAGGAGAAAAGTAGCTAAGGCAATATGCATCTCAAAGCAGGATTAAAATTAAAGGCAATAGGAGGAAGAGTGGATTTGGAAGAGAGAGTAAGGGATGCAAGTAGTAGTAGTAACCATGGGAAGGATAACCATGATAAGGACAGTGGATAAAGAGCAAATGCAGTCCTTGCAGTTTATTAATGGGAAGATATCTGGACTGAGAAACTGGGACATCATAAGCAGAGTTGGAGCCTGAAGAAGTGCAAGTTTACCAAACAGCTGCTGCTTTGTTCAACTTCTTTCTACCAAAAGGTTACAATGGCTGTAAGAGGCCCATATCTGCATGTTACCTGCCATGGGTAGGATCACAGTGCTGCTCCTCTTGCTGTGGGCCAGACCTCATCACTCACCTCTGATTACTGCACCAGCATGAATGAATGCAGGAGCTGCTCTGCCCCAGCTTGCCTGACCCCCAGCCCAGCCCAGTGATCAGCTGAAGGATGTCCCACTGCCTTCCCGAGCCAGTGCTGGCATGGCCCCTCTGCATTGCAATGCCCCTTCTTGCCTGGGCAGAGCTCAGAGTGATCCTCCCATGATCAAGCTAACAAGAGAGTATCCTCACAGCACACACCCATGTGCACCCACAGCAGGACATGCTGCTGGGGGACCTATAGGGCCTTATGCAAGTCAATCATCTCCCTGCACCTCTGTTTCTACCTTCTTTAAATGTTACTGACTTGCCTCATGTAGCTGCGAATAAAAATCATTAAATCAGGAGCGTATTAAAAGTTGTGGGAAATTCCTTTCACTGCTGGCTGCTGACAGAGCTGTGGAACTGTCTCCAAAACACTTGACAAGCCCTAGAAGTGCCTGATATTTGAATAAAGTATTTGTTGAATCACCGTTATGTTTTCACCTTTTATTTTTCCACAACATAAAGTCACAACTTCTGCCTAAATGTGCATATTAAACCGAAACCGAGTATTGGAAGAGTAAAGAAGCAACTCCTTACACAAACTAAAACTAAACTTACACAAACTAAAAGCAAATTTATGCAGCTCCTTACACAAACTAAATATGACCATTGAAAGTTGATGCATGGAATACGCATGTTTCGCCTGTAGTGCTCAGCCCTTCAAAACTTCCACTTAACTGGAACACGGGACTGTTTTTCTAGAGTGGTTATGGATTTGTGCAGTCCATTTGGAAATGTTCTTCCACCTGCCCCATAGGTAAGGGACACCAGTCAGTTCGCAGGCTATACACACTGCTTCTGAAATGAGCAGGGAACACCAGACAGCACCAGCTCCTTGCAAACAGACCAGTATCTGCTGAATGCAAGGAGAGCTGGGGGGCCCTTCTTGTCTGCTGGTGTTCCTCCCTGTCCCACCACAGACTGAATGTGTGATAGTAACAGGGTTTTTAATTCTAATAATAGATACCCCACCTAAAGCTACACAAAACAGAGATAAGTATGGTCTTATTCACATGAAATCCTGTCTTGGTGGTCCACTTGATCACAGATAACACCAGAACGTTCTCGGTGTGAAAAGGACTCGCATGTAGGGGAAACTTGAACTCCCTTGCTGCCTGCCCTCATGATTTCTGTGATTGATTATATATATCCTTGTCTTAGTTTTAAGCTATTCTCCATTTATTTCATTTGCAACATTTCTAGGCCTTTTCTTGATAATAATTTTATTCCCTTGTCTTCATTTCATTTGGCAACAGCTGAGCTGGCAACAAGCCCAAAACATGGTAAATGACAAATTAGTACCAGATGAAGCTGTGAGTTTTACATAGAGCACTTCCTCCAGCGACAGAATACTTTGAGGCCCAATAAAATTACAAAACTGACTGACAATTACACCAAGATCAAGCTTTACATGGAGGCCTCCCAGTTACAGAAAACCAAACCAATTCTCCAAGCTGTGAATCAAGTAACCGGGTTAATGAAGCCCCAGAAATCAGAATTTGCATAACGAAGCTGCAGAATCAGAAGCAGCGATAGCAATGCAAATCCGCAGCAGGTCCCCCAGTCAGAGTTTAATGCTTGCTGCCTCACCTAGGAGCAGGAACAGCCTTTTTTTCCCTTAGAGAGACAGCATCCATGGAGAGTAATGCTCCACAAAGAGCAGGAATTCTCCCCTGTGTCCTCTCTTACCCGCGTTAAAGCCAGGGAACTCTGCCAAGTCAACCTCCCCACAGATGGATCTCGGGGAGGGTGGTGCTTTTCCAGCACAGCCACAGAAAGTTTCCCAGGAATCCAGCTTTTGTCTGGAGAAGACAGCAATACCAAGACCTACTGCTGCTGACTGCCATGGCAAATCCTTCTCTGCAGAGCATTGCCCCGGAGGGTGAAAGAAGAAGAGGATGAAATTCCTACCAGAAGGAGCAATGTTTCTCCCAGGTACCCTCCAAGCAGAACAATGCTCCTTTCTCTCAGGAGCCCTCCCTGCAGTCTGTGTGAATGCAACGTTGAAGCCACCAGGCATGAAATGTGACATTTTCCTGAAGCCGGTTCCACCCTCCCAGGGCTGATGCCACAGGACATCACCTCTTGCTACCCAAAACAGGAAATGAAACACCCCATCCTGTGAAAAGGCTTCCCCGTTTGCTGCTGGGTGGGCAGTCTTAACCAAGGCTGTGGCATTTACAGTGGCCCTGGAGCTCATTTGCAGAGGTATATTTCTTTATCTAGTTGCACAGACAGGGCTAAATTTTCTGAGTACAGTAATTCTATAGGAAACACAGAATGATAAAGTGGATGTAAACTAAAACCATTCTGAGTCACTGAACAATGCCTGTCTCTGGATGTAACCGAATGATATAAACTGAAGCCAGCAGCGTCCTGGACAGAAAACACTCCTGAGGTGTCCAAACAGTTCAAGATCAATGATACAGCCATTCAATGAAGGTTTAACAGTAAAGTCAGAGGGAGAGGAAAAGACTGGGTAGTAAAGCAGTGTTTGGCTGTAGTTCTGTGTACCCTGATGCCACACAAACTGTTTAGCATGATCACTGGAAAACCAATTCTTTTATGAAGGGTGTTGTCTGATTTTGTGGGAAAGTTTGTAAGATGTTGAAGAGCTGTGCACAATAAACACACAACACACAGCACACATCAGGCTTACTTAGCTGCTTCCAGTTTCAACCCTCATTTACCAAAGACTTAAGTCAGCATCACACAGTATGGTTAGGACAACTTCTTGCCACCAAACAAGCTAGTACACATTTAGGCTTGTCTGAGTCTCTCTTCAAACATCTTTGGAGTCAAGCATCACCCAAGAAATAATCACACTGCATACCTCCAGCTTGCAGACCTGCATTCAATGGACAGACCTAGCCACCCGGAGCTGGGCAGGAGGGGTTCTGGGGACCCCCTTCATGCACCCCCCCAGCTCCCATGGCACCCAGATGCGATAACCATGGCAGCACCCCATGGACAGGGGCCACAGCACTGAAATTGCAGTGAGCTGGAAGTGGAGGTGAGGAAAACTTCAAAGAGCCATGTCCAGAAAATCCCTCCCTGTGTCAGGGAGTCGTGCAGCGCCAGGAGAGGAGAGCAGGGGGAGGCCTGTCAACCTTCATTGGCCACAGGTAATGGCACAGGGTAATTTCTCCTGATAATGTCACCGGAAGAGGAAATCCTGCAGACTAAACTCATTATGGCCTGGGGGGCTCTTTCTGCAGGAAGACGGACCATAGGCTGACTTTGTCTGAGTGGGGGAGCATCTCTCGTGGCACACACACTTGAAAGCTCTCAGGGTACACATTAGCTCTTAAAGCCTGACTTCTCACTTTCAAAGCAAAACTCATCTGTCCTTCCAAAAGCACCCACATACCCCGGGAAAAAAACAACAACAAAACAAAAAGACAAAATTACATCAAAGAATGTGGCAGACTAATGTTCAAGAGCCCACAATTTGGAGGCATTTGAACAACTTTCCTTCACTGTATCAAGAAAGCTAATAAATAAGACATTTTATTTTCATAAGTGGTTGTTCCAGAAGCTGTTAAAGATATTTCCATTGGATTTGGATCAAGACCATTAATACCTAAAAGTAGAGGCATTCTGTGGGCAGTGGTGGAATCATCCTCAACAGCTCTCCACTGAAGGGCAGCACCATCTGCCAAAACCAAACACTGTTATCCAGACAAGGCACCTGAGGTGTACATGGATTTAGTATCCAGCTTTCTCCTCCTCACTCATCTGAAGGTCTGGAGCAAGTCCCTTGTGGCACCGGAACATGGAGCTTCTGGTCGATGAGCAGTCCATAGCACTGCCAGCCCTGTGACCACTGCCAATCACCTCATCCGTGCTCACCCACACACACCCCAGTGCCCACTGATCTATCCCACACAAGCTCCCTGGCTGCCAGGCACTGCAGATCAGCTGCTTCCCTGGGGGTCACAGAGCTGCAGAAAACGTGGGAGTTGTAGAATCCCAGAATCACTGCATGGTTTGGGTTGGAAGGGAGCTTAAAGCTCATCTGGTTCTAAACCCCTGTCATGGGCAGGGACACCTTCCACTAGAGCAGGTTGCTCCAAGCCCCTTCCAACCTGGCCTTGAGCACTGCCAGGGATGGGGCATTCAACCATCTGATCAAAGAAGCTGAGCTTCATGTTGACATAAAAACCAGCTGTGACTTTACCCCAGCACCAGTCAGAACATTTCTGAGGGGCACATGTATCTCAGAAAATACCAACTTGTCAGCAGAGAAACAATTTTTGGAAAAATAGGTCACTTTTGAGGAATGTTGGTTTTAAAATAAAGCTGAAGAGAAAGCATTTCCAGTAAAACACAACCTTGTCTTTCTACTTACTTTTTTCCAAGTTTTGAAACTGATGTTGTCCAATAAACCATAAAATGCAAAATCTGCATTTCAATGATGTGTTTTGAATTTGTAAATCAGACTCTTCAGTTCTTATGTTCTTTATAGAATTTGAGGTACCAGTGAATGTAGAAGAAAATAAAAATAAAAACTGTTCCAGAAGGAAAGACTGAAATCATAAATTGCACCCCAAAATTCCAAGTCCTGTAGCTGCACTGCTGCACTTTGAAGCATTTACGTGTATTTATGGATTATACTTTTTTATTCAGCATATCTAAAGTATCAGCATAACCACTCCTTTGCATACATCCATGAGAAGCTTAGAATCTGCAAAGAGAAGACCAATCTTGTGGCCATTACTCAGGCGAAGCAGTGGGCACTGTGGCAGGGTAAGGATCACGGTGTTGTTACACAAGCAGTGCTGCAATCTGATTTCTAAACACAGAGCTTCCACCTCTGTCATCATTAACTACACAAATAACTTTAGTATCCAAAGCTGTAATATGTTACATGAACTGAACCATTTGTCTAAGGTGGCCTTTCTTAAGAAATGAAAGACAAAATTAAGAGTACAAACTATCTGAAAATGCAGCAAATTGTACCACTGTGACTCGGATCTGGGAGCGATGGTTTAACTCAAAACCGTCTGGCCGTGTACAGAGCAAGTCAAAGAGCATCAAAATATCCCAGAGGCTAAGTTCTGCCCAGTCGAGTAAAACAGGCATCATTTCTCTGCAAAACAAGCACACTCACATGCTGTAGAAGCAGCACACACACAGAGCTGTGTTGCAGTATCATGCACCCCGTTTGTGAAAAAAGTGGGTCCATGGGCCACGCTGTGGCTCCCTGCTGCTTTACGCACACAGGCACCACAGGAAAACCCAGCACAGGGTGCTTATGCCCCCCCACAGCAGCCAGCACCCTCAGCTCCAGCCACCTCCAGAACCTCTTCCAGCCCATCCCAGCACAGCTCCTGTGCATCGCGGGCCACAGCGGAGCTCCTCCGGCAACACAACCACATCATGTCTTGGGTGCTAAATCACGTTTTCCATTCAGACTCTGGAACCGGATATTGTACTGAACCTCCCACCCCAAAATACCCACGTAGGAAGCAAGTGACTGAAATGGCAGCAACCACTGCTGGAGGCACCGCGAGCAGTTTACAGGGACCTGCTGGCTTAGAGAATGTCCTGGCCTGTCCGTAGCAAAGTTCTTTGTCTTCACCCTGAACAGGGTGAGCCCAGTGTGAGGCCGGGGTGTCTGAATTTCTCTTTGTCAGCTGCACATCACAGCCTGTTGAACTCTTACATGAGGCTGCTGGAACCCTTGGTTCCAGACTGCAGGGCTGCGCTGAATGGGAGTGACAAATTGGCTGTGCAACCCACTCTGACATGTATCTGTGTTCACATCCTCTGTTCCCAAACTGCTTATTAGTACTGCAAACTGTGCCCATGCAACTTTAAAACAGCCCTTCCTCCCATTGGCAGAAGAAGATACTACACCCCTTAACTGGAGCATTACTCTTTCAGTGCTTCCCTAAAATAATTGTTTTGATTTGGGAATTCAAACTGAAGGAAGCATATAACTGTAGGACGTATTTAAAGCATCTCTTCTGTACTCTTGAGCTGGTCTAGTTCTGTTTCCTTCTTCATTCCTAATCATGACCTTTAAACCACTTTGCATCAGATCCATGAGCATGTGCCTTTGCCTGGGTATTCCCTTGCATTTAAAATGATAGAAAGAGCATTGTGAACAGACAAATCCTGCACTGATACAGCTGTGGGCCCCCGCTGTAGGAGGACGCTGGATCAGATGGGTCTGGAGAGCCCTTTTCTCTTCTGGACCAGGCTGAATGACACCTCCTTGCACATCTTAATGCGTACCTTGTTAAGGACTAATACAAACCCTAATCAATACACTGGGAGCATCTGATCTCAACTGATCTTCAAAATTACGTACTTTCTGTTGCCAGTGTATAACTATTCTCTTAAAATACCAACAACTTCAAATGAATGAATCCCATTCTAATTTATTTTTCTTACAGTGCCAAATAAGAAGCACATAAAACACAATTAAGTAATCTTAAGTCCTCACTTTAAATCTTAATCATGCATTGCTACATATGGATGAAAATGAGCCAAATCATGGCAGGGAGTTGGAACTAGATGATCTTAAGGTTCTTTCTGACCCAAAGCATTCTGTGACTCTATGAAACCAAAGCTTTTTTTTGGTGTGAGCCAAAAGGTATGGAGCGCACAGCCCCTACTGACTCCAAGGTAAATGCCTTCACTACTGCTTAAGGTTTCTAGTTAGGAACTTGCTCAGTAGTATTGGGACTGTGCACAATGATTACATGGATCTCCTATTTGGAATGAGTAGTGCAAGGAAACTTTAGCTACAATGTTCAATTCACAGAAAGATATTAGACTATGGAAAAGGAAGGTCTGACGCTTATTAAAGAAAAGGATAGCAACAGTTTGTTAAGCTGTGCTGACATCTCCTTCTTGTTGGGTACAGACACTTCTGCAGGGCACCTCACTCCAAAGCAGCCTGCTTTGCTCACTTGTATGTAACCCCCAAAACCCAGACATGGCTTTCCAGCTAAGGCATTGTGTACACCCAGGTAACAACCATACACATGGCCCACAGACCCTGCAAGAGAAGGGTCTTCAAACACACACCCAGAAGACACAAAGGGGAGTGCTGCTGTGTGCAGAGCACAGAGGTGCAGCAGGGATGGGTTCATGCTGTGATGAGCTGGATCTCACTGTGTCCCACAGGGCACTGTCACTGTGTGGGATGTACAGGGCTGCAGCATGAGCAGCCATGCAGGAGAGGTACCACATCCCCACTGCAACAGTCCCAATGGGGCTGTGGGTGAGGAGACGGCATCAGGCAGGTTAACTTTGGCACAGTTACAATTGTAGAATCAGCAAGGTTGGAAAAGAGCTTTAAGATCATCAAGTCCAACCATTCCCCAGCACTGCCAAGGCCACCACTAATCCATGGCACTAATGACCTAGCTGAGCACCACAGAGCGAACGTTGCCTCACTGGGAGGCACCAGAGATGCAGCCAGTGTCAACCTCAAACTCTTTAGATGGCCGATGACAACATAAATGAGGAAACATTGAAGGGAGACCTCTTAACTGTGCCAAGCAGCAGACAGTAAAGAAGGTATCTTGTTTGTCCGTAACTCCGTGTCCACTCAAGCAGCACTGAGTCCTACCATGAGTCCTAGCAAGTGCCTTTGCCTGCTGCAAAAGATTTATTTGTGGTTAGACAGGCACTCACATTTGATCAGTTCATGTATCTTCATGATGGGAAGGAGTTCTTCTTTATAACACCACCTTTGGTCTTTAGGTGTAACAGCTGTCTGGTGAGACACCAACTCTTCTTGTATATATCATCTAGTCATACGTATCATGGCTGAATAGGACATTCATAGCTTCTAGCACTGAATAGAATCCATACGTTCTCCTCTTGTTCCTCTGCAGAAGTTTAGCTGTCTGAAGTACTTGCTATGGGATCCTGCATATCCCATTTGACACCAACATTCAGACACAAAGCACCATCACATGTGCTGGCTTGCTCCTCCGTGAGAACGTGGGGCATGATCAGCCACCAGTATAAACCTCCCCCCAAAAACACTGGCATGAACTGCAGATACACCAAATGGAATACAGCGAAGACAGGATAAACATAATCTCCATTTCTGAGCACACTATGATCCTGTCTGACAGAAAAACACAGGTTCCCAAAACAACAGTACAAAGTAGACTTGGAAACAGCAAAACTCACTGCAGAGCACAAACAGACAGGATGGAGAGGGGCCACATTTCCCCACACTGCTTGCAGCCACGTAGGAGGCAAAACCAAACAGACCCTTGGCATGGACAAGGCCCAGGGGCTCTCAGGAAGTCATCTTTCTGCTTGCCAAAGTCCTGGCCTCCAGCCTGACGGGGCTTCACATGCTGGAGCCCTTTGGAGCTTCGGAGTGGGGCAATATGAAGTTTTGTGGCTCTCTGGCATGGTGTGATGAGCCCATCAAGTTCCTCAACTTGTAAACCTGCCCCTCAGTGCCATCAGGACTGGCTGCTGACATCTACATGCTTGGATATTTGTAGCACAGCAGTAGAACAGCACCAGTATTACAGGCTGTGTGACCCTGATGGCAAGTCAGCACTCCACTGAACTCCAGGTTTTCTTTCATCCCATTAAGCTCTCTGTCCCTGAAAGCTAGGTGAGTAATTTTTCTCCTGGTCAAGCACCAACATTCAGATGGTACTAAGGAACAGCACCAGACAGTAAACACAAACACTTGCCTTTAAAAACTTTCTTCTGTCACTCTCCTCCTTCATGAAATCCCATGCCAAAGCAATGAACAGATGATTATTGTAAGAGCACCACTAATAAAAATCATCATCTGTCAGACTGTTGTTGTGGAGTACAAAGAGGACTGAAAGTATCATATAGAGAGTCAGATGGCTCTTGAGCCCACAGGGGGGACAAGGGGTTTGTGTAGAGCAGTGAGATGAACAAGATAACTCTGATATGTGTGGGCAGCAGAGCTCAGCGGTTCAATGTGCTGATGCGCTGGTGTGATCCAGCTCTTCTCTTAATTTTCTCCCTTTTCTTTTTTTTTTTTTTTTTTTTCTTTTAGAATTCCAGCCTGGTTTGTGTTGGAAGGGACCTTAAAGGTCACCCAGTTCCAATCCCTGCCACGGGCAGGGACACCTTCCACTAGAGCAGCTTGCTCCAAGCCCCTGTGTCCAACCTGGCCTTGAACA
>JBCJKH010075500.1:0-12540 GCA_039877255.1 Loriculus beryllinus | reverse complement strand
TAGGTAATCAACAAGTATGTCTTGTCAAAGGCCAGACGTGTTCAGCTGACAAACTGCCCTAGTCAAAAAGGAAGGCAAAGCTAATGTGCTCAATTTCTTTTGCCTATATAATACTGAAACAAAACGTCAGAATAAACCACCAATACAAATTTTTGCCAGCACTGATTACTATAGCTGGCATGGGAAGGTGCTCTAGGAATAAAGGCCTTAGACAAATACACAAATTAAAGTACAAGGCCTCCACATGTATTATTGCTTATAATCTTTTCTACACAGAACTTTGCTTACAAGCCTTTTTTTTTTCTTCTTGCAATTCTTGGTTACTGCCAAAGAGGAGGATGAGGAACAGAATAAGTAATTTACCTACTGCTGTTGTCAAGAACTGGCCCAATAGTAACACAGAAATATCTTATCTAAAGAACATATGCTACTAATTTTAGCATGACTAATCTAAATTTAATTTCTCTTTTTAAATCAAAGTATCTGCAGTTCAAATTCTCCCTAAAGCAAATTTAGGATAGGACCAAATTCTTTCCTAAAAAGCCTTCTATTTCATCAGTCCCATCTTAAATAGCTTCATGAATATTCCTCTCAATAAACCACTATAAAGCTTAACATTTTTCCCTTTACTTTCAGTAACCTCCTTGGCTTTCTCTAGCCAAACATCATCTCAAATCCTAGTCCCTCTATAGCAAGCATCAGGTTTTTCCTACCAATTCACAATTACTGATTAGTATCTTTCATATAAAGGAATTAGATTTAACAAGAATGAATTCTCAGCACCTGTATCACTATACTTCATTCAGAAATATCAGTATATCAGTATGGTCAAATAGACTTTTTCCAAGAAACGTTTCATAATCAGTTCTTTTTTCATAATGTAAGATTCCTAATGAATAATTTAAAAACAGGAAGAATGCTTTATTATATGAACCAAAGGCAAATGTATGAGAACAGATAACTTGCTGAAAGGTCACCCACAAATTGATTATAGCAGAAAGCACTGAAAACCAAATGTGCTACAACCAAATGCAACTGTAATTCTGAACCATCAAGATACAGCCACGCCTGAACTTCCAATTATGATGCCACCTTCATGCCCATGTTTATTTATTATATTTACAGACTTTGAGACTGCTAAATTCTAGGATTCTTTTCCACCTCACACAGACGAGTCTTGCTTTCTCTCAACTGGTTTCAGCTGTTCCAGAGCCTGAACCATCCTTCTCCTGCCTGTTCAGTTGGGCATCAATGCTTCAATACTGCAGTAAAGAACATGTAACCATGTGGTTAAATATGGCAAAAAAGGGAAACCACAAGTTTCCCCACTTTGGTTTGGCTTAGTCAGGGAGTCATGCTGTCAGGTACGGTTTGCCCCTACGTACAAGCTTTATCACCACAAGAGGTGAATGCCTCCTGCTCAGTCCTCCAGCCCAGTCTTGGCTGTGTTCTTGGCTCCTCTTTACTCTCTCTCTAGGATCTCACAGTCCCATAAGTGGGGCATGAGATATTTACACTGCTTGACAATAAAAACACTCCTCTCCACCCAGTCCCCCTTTGGAAAATTACCTTTCCCTATCAAAACAGCCTCACAGCTAGTTCAGTTTTCATATTAAAGATGACAGAATCACCACACTTCTGCTCATTTTCATTTCTACCTTATGTACCCGGGGTCCCATCATAAAAAATTCACAAAAATACACATTCTCTCTCATAAGTCTGGCCCTACTAAAACTATGACTCAAAAACTTCAGAGCGATAAGAATTCAGATGCAAAGATACTGCACAGCTAAATTCAGGTCAGCCACACAACTTCAACAACCAGATCAGACGTTTTGTTTACACAACACAAACCCAGTACAAGGCAACACTACTGTATGGTGAGGAGAAGGGTGGAAGGTGCCTCTTCAGTTTCAAGTTTACCAGCAGAAAAAAGATTAAGTAGTTTTTTTCCAATGCCAGACTTCATCAATCTTTCAGCACTTCCTGATTTTACAGTCACCTATGAAAAAAAAAACCCCAGATTTAAAACCAAAGCCTTGAAATGATACCACAATGACGGTAATTTGAGTATAGGCCCATCTGGAAACATATGCTGATAATTAACCCCTTGTGAGCAAAAGTTGTTTTAGTCCTATAACAAGATAATTGAAAATTGTCAATTCCACTCTGACATAATTAAACATTAAATCAGTAACCAAAAATAATATTCATTTGGTAGCTGATTGGCACTTTTTATAACATCTGCCTTCACCTAAAATTTCTTGAGATTCCTTCATTATAGTGAATGCATAAGAAATCCAATTGAAAGATGTACTTTTCAACAGAGTTTCGTTTTGTATTTTGAGATTTAGAAATAAGATTGCGAATGCAGACTACAATTTTCTCTGTTATATCAAAACCATTGATTGCATTTGCTAGAAACACAAATCAATGCAACATGCAGACACTGTAATGGACTAGCAATATTGAAATATACTTTTGTCCATAATAGGAAATAAAGCTAATTCAGTTAGATCAAGAAACACTGTTTTCTGTTTATTAGAAATAATGTTAATGGCAGGGAGAACACACTCTTTCAATTGCCTACCAAGGACTGATTTCAATAGTCTACAAATCTTGTGATCTGGTATGACAGGCTGCATTGCATGCTTCAGAATATTCAAGTTTTAACAACAACACGTTTTCTGAAGCACCAACAAGAAACGGAATGAGAGTATGGGAAGATAAATAACTGGAAATAAAATAGTAAGATCTGTGAAGAAGCTGGCATGGGTAAATTCCAGAGCTTCCTAAGGAGAATGGAATGAAAATGCTAGAAGGTGATAACAAAGGAAGACTGAAGCAACAACCGGGGGGAAAAAAGTCTTACTTTGCCTTGTCCTCTCTTTATGGAGTTAAATGCAGATGAAAGAGATCTATATCCAAAGGGATGAGGTGCTAAAGATAAGGAAGCTATTTCAGCTCTTTAAGAGAGTTTTGAATACCTTGGAAAATACACAAAACTTTTAGTTTTAGCTTTTTTAACCAAAAAACCTCACCCATCCTGGTCAAAAATACAATTTTCCATAAGAAATCACTAAGGAATTCAAACACAGTGTCACAGTGGCATGTACTTGACTTTCAAATTTCCTTTTCGTACTTCAGTTATTTAATTCAGGTATGCCACCCAATCAACCCGGACAGTTACAGAACTAACTTACGCTACTGAAAACTCAAAGCTCAAAGCATTTAGGTAGTATAAAATTCAAGCTGTTATATAATTATAATTCTGTTTGCTTTACAGAAATTGTATATTCTTCTCAACTATATCACATTTTTCCTATGTGCCTTCTCATAAAATGCATTTAACATTGAACATACATTAAGAAGTGGAAAACATTTAGATGTTACTAAGTGACGTTGACTAATAACACACAGGAGTCCTAACAGACCATCCTGCAATTTTATTAATTACTAAAAACATCAGATAAAATATTTGATACAACGTTATCTGTGGTTAAATACATATTGCCTTCCTTCATAAACAAATATACACAAAGGATTAAAGGAATGAAGTTGAAAGTATTTAATCAGGCAATGTTTAATGAGAAATACAAACATTTTGAGGGGAGAGGTGTCTTTAGGTTGTTTTTTTAAAAAAAATTTTTTCCATGGTCACATTTGTACCACTTTCAGATTTCCTAGGGAAGGGAAAAATTGTTTATACTATGGTAAAGGTTCCCAAAGGTAAATAATCTTTTCTATTAAAGTTAAGAAATGTTATTTTATCATTGTATTCACGACAAATATTTCATTTTGCCTTTGTTTCCCGTGTTTGCAAGTGTTTGGTGAAGAGAGGTACATATACTATATATAAACGTTGTATTTGGGGAAAAAATAAAAATCTGCCTTCTTAACAAGCACTACCTTTACAGAAGTAAAGGGGTCACAATAAGGTTATAAAGCTCTTACCCCATATGCTTTATAACAAAGCGTTCATCTAGGTATTCCCTCAAAATTTAAATTAAAAATAATTTTTAAAAGTTAGCAATCCTGCATGGCAAGATCCAGTAAGCAGAAATGTCATGGTTTAGACAAATTGTAAATCCATAACTGTAAGGAATATAGTTCCAACAGCTACAATATTTTAATTTGGTTAGGGTTTTCTTTAATTAAATATATCCATATTTCATTAAAGAAGCTCCCTTTCTGTGACTATAAGTAGAAAACTGTTTACTTCCTCACTTGCTACAGATTTGAGTGTTGAAACTGGTAATATAGGATAGGAAACAGCTGGAATTACTACTTCATAAAATGTCCAAGATACCTGGGACTACACCCAATGTCTGCCAGCACTCTACATTGGCCTAAAGGAATAGTACCACTGATGAGTAAGGCTAATCCAGTATTTTCCACTTTCAGGAATCAAGTCTCATCTCGATAATCTATAATCAAGCAGTGCATGAAAATCCATTAGTAAGCATGTGATCAGCACAGTAGAACCCTCTCAGAACTCAAAACTTGAAACAGCCAAATCCCACAGAAAGTATGAACTGGCAAATTAAGCCTTTTTGTCCTCCCTGCTCTGTCCAATTTTCTGTGATTTCTGACCCTGTTTTAAGCATGCACCATTCTTCACACCCTACTTCCTAAAACTTAATTTATTAGAGCATTTTTTCCACCAGAAAATGTGAGGCAGGGAGGAGATCACCTCTGTAGTTTAAGAAACAAGAACCAAAACTGCAATATGTCACCCTTAAATGCACCAAACACACGTTCATAACACACATTAAACCAGTCACATCTTATAGGGATCTGATGGACTTAAGACAGAATATCAGTACTGAGGCATTTGCAGTCACTTGCTCATAAGGACAAATTGAATTGACCTGCACCTATATAATCACCAACACTTTAAAAGAAGCATTAATTAGTGACAACCATAAAAGAATTGTTCACATATAAACAGTTCCCAGCATATGATGAATATATTTGCTTTTGGCAATTCCCATGAGCTAGCTACAGAAAAATTGCAGCCCTTCCTCCTAACAGGACAGTGCAAAGATTTTATGTCACTCTTCAGTTCAGTAAAAAGACATAACCAGTACGTTTCAAAGGGATCATAGTCAGGTACAGCTTTACGATCCTTTGTTCTGTCAGACCGTCCTGTGGAAAAACAGAGGGTTGCAATCATTTTTTCAGGCTTGAAGCACGTGAATCAGACATACATCTTTTACTGGAGCTACTGACCCCATGCATGAATACAACCAGAAGCCTGACCAGACGCAGCTGGCTAAGGCTGCTGAGGCAAAACTGAAATACCACCAGAATATTGTGAAAATCAATCAGAACGGTGGGAGATCATTTCAGTGCTTTTGTTTGCCAGTATTAACAAAATGCAATAAGAGTACAGAGCCTTGCTTTGAGGTAGAGCAATTAAGACACAGTGCTATGGGTTAACCAAGGCGAACCTAATAGAAGCAGTGATCAGGTGAAAACAATGCAGAGAATATTGTCCTTGTCACTGAGCTGGTATAGTGGATTCCTAACAGGACAGAAGGAAACTTTCCTCTACCTGGAATGCACACAATGGGTCTTTTAAAACAACTCATAAGTAAATGTTAAGGAAAAATCCCTAACACGTGCATGTGGCTCTTCTGGGGAAGAACTAAACTCCATTTCCTTTCATACAGAATCACACCTAAGGGTTTCATTAATTCTTGAGACACCCATGTTCAAGTGGATAGCCATAAGTTGCAAGAACTACTTTTTGTCTCTTCAATTCCTACAAAGAAATCTGTAAGACAACACAGCTCCAGTTACGTTCATTGCTACATTTACCCAAAACCGTCACATGGGGAACAGATTACTGTAACATAATCCCGCCAGACCATATGAGGCCAGCTAAAAACTGAAGCCAGGGCAGAAAACAGCTGCTTAATTTTGCTATATGTTGGCAACATGACATAAATTCTTTATAGACTGGCCTCTAGCTATATATTGCTTTTCAGATGGCGTTTACTGTTTAAAGCTCTATAGAGGTTACCATTTGTTTACCAGCAAACATCCAGCTAACACTCTAGATAAAATCACCCCTCTTTAAAGGAAAAGCATTAATGATCAGGTGTTTTCATGAAACACCCTTGCCTCTACAGCTCCTATCTCAGCAGAAGGCAGAACCTGCTAACTTTACTAACACCAAACATACATTTCTTTTCTCCTTACATGGGAGGGAATGGTGGACACAGGGCTTATTATGGAAATTGGTTAAGCATGAGACCGCCAGGGTTTTCCTTGGGATGCAATACAAGGATGTAGTGTATTTTTCAAAAAGTATCTACAATTTTTACCTGTTAGATTTTAAAGAGGAATAATCTCAAACATATATTCCTGACTGATGGTTTTTTCTTGCTCCTAAAAAATATTTGCATTTCCACCAGGTCAAAAAACTATTTTTTAAAAATCTCCTGTATAAAGTAACTGTACAGACACAGATTTATAACACAGAGAATTTTTTGAGACAATTTGATTATCAGAACATCAAAAAATTACTTATCGCCAAATGTGACCTCAGCATAAATTTAATCAGCCACAGGAAATGAGGATACTATATATTTTGAACTTATTCTATATCCCTCTGAGTCTCGAATCTACCAAGAAGTTGCGCAACTTCTTCATATTTAATCCTTTCTATGAAGCCAAAATTTGCAAGATTAGAATTAACTTTTATGTAATTATTAAACATGTTATTATTAAGCACCCACTTATTACGCAGTTTTGTGACTTCCTAATAGAAAAGGCTTACATTTGCACAACTCCATGATTTGCTATCTCAGTAACTGCAAAGGAAGTTACTTAAACATTTTGGAGAGTCTTAGCTGTTTTCATTTACCAGAAGCGAACAGTTGACTTCGTTCCAGATAAAACATTGCAGACAATATCTTTGTCTAGTTATGCAAGTAAATAGCAAGCCAGTGTTACCTGAAGAGTTACCAAGAAATTATTTACCTGGAAAAATCTTATTATTAAAACGTTGATGTAATTTTAAAGAACAATGTCTAGATCAAGACCATCTGTAGTACTTCTGTGACTGCAATCCCCAGAGCAACATTAGTTTGCACTGTAAGACACCCCCATCTTCCTGCTCTGCCCCCCATGTGCACATACCATGGCATGAAAAAAGCTGGACACAAGTACACGCACATTACTTGTGCTTTTCATCCATAAACACTGTTGGCCCTCTCAATAGTAATAATAATACATAACATTTTGATAAAGAATCATCAAAAGATGATTCTTTCTCAAGAACCTATAAAGTTAAAATCTTAGCTTCAAAGCGAGTACCATAGACCTTGTGACCTCCATGTCCTTCTTAAGGAAAAGTAACAAACACTGTCAAACTCAAATAAAGACAGTAGCATGAAAGGTCTTCCAA
Source organism: Loriculus beryllinus (assembly GCA_039877255.1). Lineage (NCBI taxonomy): Eukaryota > Metazoa > Chordata > Aves > Psittaciformes > Psittacidae > Loriculus > Loriculus beryllinus. The sequence goes on along the minus strand of JBCJKH010075500.1, from coordinate 5,123 downwards.
GCATTATGAAAACACTCAGCTGTAGTAAGATACAGTACAGCAGTCATCTGTTAGCTGAAGGGAGGAAACACTATCTGCCATACTAGCTATTTTTGAGCTGGAATGCAATTAATTCTTTTTCTAATTTAGATTAAAAAAAAAAATTGCTCAATATTATATTTCTCCACTAAACATGTAAAGTCATCAGAAAACCTGTATCTTTAGTTTAACAAGAATCTGTTTTTCATAAGGTCATAAAATGATTTAGATTGGAAAAGACCCTTAGGATCATTGAGTCCAAATGTTAACCCAGCACTGCCAAGTCCACCACTAAATCATGTCCCTGAAGTGCCAAGTCTACATACATTTTAAATTCCTCTAGGAATGGTGACTCCACCACAACCTTGGGAAGCCTGGTCCAGTGCTTGACAAAGCTTTCAGGGAAGAAATTTTTTCTATTATCCAATCTAAATATTTCCTGGTGCAACTTGAGGCCTTTTTTTCTCAATTCTATCACTTGTTACTTGGGAAAAGAGACCAACACTATCATCTCCTTTCAGGTAGCTATAGAAAGCATTAAGGTCTTCCCTGAGCCTCCTTTTCTCCAGACTAGATCAGTCAAGACTGACTTGATAAGATTTCATCTTTATCTGTACGTCATCTTTATTGAGAGTATTTTGTATTTCACAGTGACATTATTAACAGGACAAATTGGAAAATAAAAGTGATACGTGTTGAACATTTTAAATATTGACTGAATGTCATTTTTTGCCCAGTTTTCAAAAAAAAAAAAAAAAAAAATCAGCGCTCAAAGACCTGGCAACCAGCATTAATAATCCTGACATTGTTTTGTCCTGTTAAATCCAGGTTGTCAGGTGAAGGTGATAAAAAGATTGTGTGGCATTGAAATAAAGCAAATACAGAAAATGTGGTTTGTTGGGTTTTTTTTTTAAGGTCACATACCCATGAAAAAAATAGGACTGTTTTTATGTAATATTCCCTTGTTTATAAATATAACAATAACTGTTAATGTTTTAGCCAACGGCTCTATATTCTCATCCAGAGGCCACCTTACCGTAGCAGGCATGTACGTGATTCCTGCGAAAGAAGAAAAGTAATTTATGTGTTCCTTTTCCTCCATAAAAATCAAATGCAGACCATTTCCACTCACTGACCATAAAACCCTAGTTATTTATCAGCTGCACCCTTGCTAGAAACCGTTATACTTTGTTTCTGCAAAAAAAGTGCACAACTGCAGTTCCTAATGCAAATTATTACAGCTATCCACTGCAATCGGCAAAGTTAATATTTTTCACATGGTATGCAGAGAGCATATTAGAATATAAAACTGGCCAGTGCATGTTATAAGGATAAAGATTTACAGCAATCACTACAACTTCATCCCTCCATTAAATATCTAACCTGTTTATTAATGTGAACTATTTAAAAGATTTTTTAAAGCATTTGAAATGCATAAAATTTAATTTCACTCTGTCAGGGAGTTTTAATTCTTATTCTTATGAACGTGAGTTCCAATACAAGTAGGGACATCAGAATTCTCACCTTTAGTTAATTTTCCTAAAAAATCCAGTGCCAAAAGTTAATCATTGGAGCGTTGTTCACCATTTTCCAGCACAATAATATAGCTTTAGGAATCTTATACAGAAATGATCTTTTAAAATAAAAAAGATTTGTGAAAAGCCCTGACACTGACAGTAAGGAGGACTACTGGCTACTTTACTTGCAGGCATTTTTGTAATGAGACTCAGTAGGTTTCAATCAATTTTGATTTCAAATCAAGATTAAAAAATAAATATTATATTCAGCTTTCTGCACCACAAGACACTGATGGAAGAGGTATAAAAGGGAGAAAGAATAGAGCAGCCCAAAATAGGTATGCCAACATAGTCAAGAGACAGCATTAAGGTTATGCCTAGTAAGTAAAGCAGGATTTACATCCGGAATTGGTGAAATAAAATAACTATTTCACATCAAATCACATTGCTTTGCTCACCAATATGGAGAAAAATCATCTACCCTTCTTTTAAAGGGTGTTTGAAAAGACATGACGGATTCCAGAAGCAGGCAGACAAATCATCAGGGTTTTATTTTTATAGAGCAGGATTAGCAAATCATCATTTAATGGTGGCTACATCCAAAGGTCGATATGCAGCACAGTATCATGTTTCTGACTGGCCCACACCAGACTCCTTGTGAAAAGACACAGCAACAATATAGATATAAAGAGATCTTTACACTACTATATGCATCCCAGTACCCACCAATATTTGCCATAAGAATCTCCTGAGCTAAAGGCTGTATTCATCTTAAAAGTCGCAGCAATTTCTTTTTCAAATCAGCAGATCAGCAGTCACAACAGTCTAACATATGACAAATCTGATGTTACCTTCTTCTCTCACACCCTACATTTCAATATTCCAACTTCTTACACACTACTAACAGTACAACACAACACAGCACTAGAAACACAGGATTAAATGGCTCCCATAGCTCCATCCAACTTACCAAAGACCAGTGAAGTAGATATCAGATCAGACCAGCCAGATAGTACCTCCAATGAGGGAAAATATTCCAAAGTCCAAGGGCAGACCTGCCAGCCCTTGTCTGTATCTAGCTGGCATCTTGGATGCCATGCATATAGACCAAAAAATAAACAAATGAAAAATTACAAAATTAAAACCTTTACTCATCCTTATACATCCCCTCTCCTTCCATTTTCTATCTTTTACACCACAGCAGAGAAAGCAAGGATGAGTATACATAAAGGAGTTGCTATGCTTCAGCACAGCCCAAACACAGCAGCTCTATTCAACCCCATCCCCAAAAGGCCAGGTGAAACAGAACTGCTTAATGCTTTTCATGGGGTACTCCCAGAAGCTGCAGTTCTTCGTCACCACCTGTCCCACACCTGAAAACTTACTCAGGTGCCTGCACTCTTACTCTGAACTCAGAGCCAGACAGCAGGGCTACTCTTCACCCAACAGGAGCTGTTCAGTAGCTTGAGACACCTTTAGAATGACCCATGTCTCTACCAGTGCAGACTCAAAGCCCATCAAGCCCTTCAGCTCCAAAAGTAGCCAGCAGCAGGATTCAAGGGAAGAAAACATGAATAAGATGAGTGTTATTTTGGCCAAAACTTCATTTATATGATCTCCAAGGCTTTGCTGATTTGCTTCTTAGAGGATGTTGCAAGCCAAAGGTGGTACCTTTATATAAGCAATGGGTTTTTCTTCCACAGTTTAACCAATGCAAATTATCACAGATCTAACAGTTCTACTGTTAGAGGAACACAGAAAGGAGAGAATCATATTTTACTAGATTTATTGTGTTTCATACCATCCAAAAAAATTATAAGTAAAAATAATTTAAAATATTCTATATTATTTCAGAATCTTAAATGTCTTGGTCTGTTTGGTATAGTAACCCAGCCAGGAAAGATCTCCTCATTTAAAACACTAAAGTGCAAAATTTGATTCCTTTCTTAAAGGACTTAGTTAAAACCATTGTCATAAGACCCAAAACTTGTTTACTGTGAAATGCTAGATAAAATGCAACTGTGACTGGAACTCCAGCCTTTTTCTCATTTATCTGGTACCTGTCCACCTGAAGCTAACTGCAGAATAGGCAAAGGCCACCTACCCTTTGCCTTTCTTGCTCCTTTTCCCCAAGCATGTCAAATGGTTCCTTGGTTTGCTACTCTCACCTTAAGAACAGTTATCATTTTTCTAATTGAAATAAAAGTGTTAGAATACCCAAAAGCACTCATTTACTAAAAGAATTGTATCATATTCTGGAACATACAGGCCATTAGACACTTCAGAGCTTTGATGTGAACTAGTCTCACCTCTTTCAAATTGTTTAGTAACAGTACAAGAACAAAGAGAGCATCCCTTAACAAATCAGTTTCTGGAGGCAGCATTTATACACCAGTCATGCTATTCAAACAAATACAAAATTGGCCTGCAAGAAGTTGTCACAGTCCCTTTTTAATAAAGACACAAGAGCTTCAAAACTAATTATCAAAATGGATTGCACCTAATCAAATAACAAAAAACTGCTGTCAACAACAACATCCCTTTAAAGAATGCCAAAAAGTCCACTAGCTTTTAAGTCATGAACAGTAATCTGCATTCAGATTTCCAAAAGCAACTCCAACCCTGTAATTACGCAGTAGTTACAACCCGTCTCCCTGACAGAGCCAAGCCTACATGGAAATACCAAGTATAGTAATTTTGTATAAAAATTATTGTTTTCTAACTCTAACACAAGCAAATTTCAGAGAAATATGGAATGCCAAAAGATATAAAAATACGAACAATTCAATCCTCTATCATGCCGTACATGATTAACATTTCCCATTTTCTAGCTCAGCTTCCACTCAAAGTCAATGATACATTTTAAATGATACAAAAAAAGAGACCCATTAAGTTTTATGTTACTCCTGCAACAATGTACTTTTTAAAGGGCAGAAATAACTCCACTGTGCCCATAAAGTTCATGAGGGATTTTGCTGAATCATGTCCTGTCTGGAGTTAGGTGCTAAGACTGTCTTCACAGGATGCACATGTAGCATTACCAGGCATGTAGCATTACCATTCAGGCAGACCCACAAGAAAGTCATTTAAATCTAAAGAGACTCATTTTTCCTACAACAGCAGCTATACTCAAGTTGTTTATGAAGTTTTAAGTATCATAATGGCCCTCTTTTTCTTCTGTGAGGAAGATGGTGCATTTCAGCTGTAAAAAAAACAACATTTAAAGTCCTTGGAAATTCTTCTGTAGTAAACCCACCACTCAAAGAATATCAGTGTCATTTTATCCTTTACCTCCACACATGTATAATTTTTCCACAACCACTGGAAAAAATATAAAAATTGCTTTAAAAAAAAAATTATTTCACTCTAATTGACCTATTAAAATTTCAACTCTACATTTGCCTAGAAATAAGTACAAAAACACTTTTCTATCTTATTCCAACAACCTTTTCAGCTTAGACACTGCTGGTGCTTAGGCACTGCTTTACATTCATGTGAGTTCCAGAAATCATAGAATCATAGAATAGTTAGGGTTGGAAAGGGTCTTAAGATCATCCAGGTCCAACCCCTCTGCCATGGGCAGGGACA
>JBCJKH010075486.1:0-14055 GCA_039877255.1 Loriculus beryllinus | reverse complement strand
TTAACAGCTTATAGGAACCACTTATAGTGCCCTACTGTGCCTCTCTTTCCTTAAGCTGTATATTTTGTCCTCCACCAGCCCCACACACACAGGGCCTGCCCGCTTCACTTCCAGGGTGAGCTATTGCTCAGCAGGGGGGTTGCAACCCAGCACATCCACTGACACCCCGAGGGGCATGGCTGCCCTGCCATGGAAGAGAGGATGCTACTGATGGGCCTGCTGCACTAACACCCATCTCACACCTCTCTAGAGCTGGCTTGACCCTGCAGGGTCTCCCACCACATCACCCACCCCAAACCACGCGGTGCCCACCCCAAAGGTGCAGAGCAGCAGGCCAAGCCACAAGGGGTGACCCGTGAATGGCAGTGTCCCATTCTGCCAGGCTGATGGAGGGCTGTGCACAGAGCCACATCCCACACGCTGCCCTGGTGCCCTGCTCCCACACACAGGCTGGCTGCGACTCGGTGATACACGTTTATTGTTTCATTGCCAATCACGCGGTGACCAAGTGAGAAGAGGGACCCTGCACGCAGCATGAGTCCCCTCAGCCACAGGATGAGCCCTGTTCTTGGGACTGCAGAGCCCTTGGCCCCCCCCAGGCACCTCTGAAGGGTCTGGCTCCAGTCCCCCTTCCCAGGCTACCAAGGGCCCAGCCCCAGGCCTGGCATCAAGACAGAGCAGGGCAAACCCTGTACCCAGCCCCCAGTCCACCTTTTACCTTTCCAAATTTGTAGTGCTGCACATAGAGGATCCCATCCTTCACCGGTCTCTCCATGGGCCCAGCACTGCCCTGGCACCCTGCACAAGGACTGGTGACTTGGGCTGCCAGCACTGGAGAAAATGTGACTGCTGCAGCTGAAACTACTGCACGGGGCAGACTTCCTTCTCTCAGCAACTTCCCCTTTTTGGTGTGTGGGATGAGGGGCAGAGGCTGGGCCACAGGAGGTGTCTGTCAGTCTGTCTGCCCTCCCCTTCGCAGAAGGGCAGTAGTGCAGAACACATGCAGGCATAGCACACGAAACACCACAGGGACCACCCAGCAAGATCAGGGCAAGCTCTGCCTTACCCCGGGTGCATCAGGTCGTGTTTGAGGGGCACAGAAGAGCCACAAGCTGAAAATGCCCCAAAAATGGGGATGTTCCTGGAGAAATCGAGGGGCTTTGGGGAAGAGCGAGGTAAGACCCTGGCCATGGCACTGCAGGGGCTTGCAGAGGCAGCAGGCAGCCAGCCACAGCCCAGTTACCCCTCCTGGGGCTTCCTCCTCAGGCACCGCTACCTGCTTGCCCAACACTGCTGAGGTAAGGCTGACTTAATCCAACCATGATGTCATGGGCTGTTGCAGCATAGCTCCGCAGTTCCCCCAGGGGCAGGAGCTTTGCCAGGCTGAGCTGGCCAACTACCTGGAAAAGGGGCCATGAGAGAACAGGACAGGCCCCTGGGCTCGGGAAAGGCAAGGGGGCAGCTGGGGCGCCGAGGCTGAGTGGAAGCTAAGGGCCACGCAGCGGGGCACTGGGCAGAGGGCTCCCCAGGCTAGAAGTCCATAGAGCTGTGAGCCAGGTAGTCCTTGCGGCCGATGTTGCTGACTTGCTTGGTTTGCATCGCCTCCAGCTTGGGGCAGCCGGTGATGCGATGGCCCAGGCCACCGCAGAAGGCACAGCCCCGCTCGCCTGTAACAGGAGTGACAAGGTCAGGGGGAGAGGTGCCACGCCAGCAGAGCGGCCCTGCTGCCCAGAACAGAACAGCAGCAGCTCCCCTCCATGCCACAGAAGGGCAGGCAACGACAGCCCCAAGGCAGCAGGGATGGCCTGGGAGCTGAGGTTCTGCCTGCGGCACAGGTCCCTCAGCCAGCCTGGAGTCCCTCACCTCTGATGTCCAGCATGGTCTCATCCCCGCAGTGCAGCACCTGGAGCACAGGGGGCACCTTCTGCTTCGCCTCCAGCAGCAGGGCCTTCAGGTCCATCAGCACCGACTCGTCTGGGGGCAGAGGCACAGATCAGACATGGCCCAGGCAGGGGTGGGGGCATTGCCTCACATCACCAGCTCCCCTCCACAGGCCATCATGCCTTGTCCCTGCCTGCTCAGAACACCCCCTGCCAAGGCATAGGCAGCTCCAGCACCCAGCTGCCCCTCACAACCGCAGCCCGCCCCCATTTCTCACCACAGGCCTTGTTGATGAAGGTGGTGGCAATGCCTGTGTTGCCTGAACGGCCTGTACGCCCAATGCGGTGAACTAGGGAGAAAGAGATAGGATTGGGCCTGGGTGAATGTAATGTGACAGACTACCCTTGCCCCCAGCTGCTGCAGAGACAAGCACAGAGCCTTGCTGGCCTCTGTGCCCACCCCACTGCACCTGTCATGGTCCCAGTCCCCACCATAGTTCTCTATCTCCTCCGGCATGTCGTAGTTGATGACGTGCTGGATGGCTGGGAAATCCAAGCCCTTGGAAGCAACATCAGTGGCAACCAGGACATCCTTCTTCCCATCTCGGAAGGCTTCAATGGCTTTTGTCCGTTCTTCCTGATCTGCAGAGCCAGCAGAGAACATCAGCAAGGGCAGAGCTCCCAGAACTACCTATCACAGTAACCACTACCCTCAAAGCCCTTCCTCAGACCACCACAAACTGCTTCACACTGGTAGCTCCCATGGCCACACACAACCCCAGGCAGGGCACACCACAACCTAGGCTTGCCCAACACCCTCACCAACCTTTTCCTCCATGGATGGCCACAGCTTCCACACCCTTAAGCAGCAAGTACTCATGGATTGCATCAACATCCGCCTTCTTCTCTGCGAAGATCAGCACCTGCAGCAGCACAGACATCATGGAAAAGCCACTTGGCACCAGCACAACCCCCCAGAAACCCATTCTCTTTCACTGAGGGGAATATACAACAGCGCTGGGCCCAGGACCTGCTCACATATGGAGCACAGCTCACTCACATTCCAGCCCCCACATGGCAGATTCCTGCAGCATCATGCCCACGGCATGCCCTTACATCCCCACTGCCAGTTCCACCCATGCCGCTGTGGCAGCTGTGCCCATGCTGTCAGAGCAATCAGAGTGCACTACTCACCGGTGGTGGGGTCTTCTGCAGGCACTCGAGGAGGTACACCATCTTGGCCTCCTCTTTCACATACTCCACCTCCTAAGAACAAGCACAGGAGTGAGTCAGGCAGCAAAGGAACTGCTATTGCTTGGTATCCCTTAACCTGTTGGGAAGGAGGGCTCTTTTTATAAGAGCAAGCAGTGATAGGACAAGGGGGGATGGCTTTAAACTGAAAGAGACTGGATTCAGGTTAGATATTAGGAAGAAGTTCATCACTATGAGAGTGGTGAGGCACTGGCACATGTTGCTCAGAGAAGCTGTGGCTGCCCCATCCCTGGCAGTGCTCAAGGCCAGGCTGGATGGGGCTTGGAGCAACCTGGTCTAGTGGAAGGTGTCCCTGCCCGTGGCAGGGGGTTGGAACTGGATGATCTTAAGGTCCTTTCCAACCCAAAGCAGTCTTTGATTCTATGAACCCCAACTCCCTGGCAGGGAGAGGCATCAAGTGCCCTCACAGATATTGTTGGCCTCTCACACAGTCTGGGGGAGCATCCAACTACCTCACCTGCACAACATCCAGGCTGGCAGCACCCGCTCGGCCCACATTAATGGTGATGGGCTTCACCAGGGCACTCTTGGCAAAGTTCTGGATCTTCTTGGGCATTGTGGCACTGAAGAGGAGGGTCTGCCGCTGGCCCTGCATGGGGAACACAGTGCAGGCAAGGATTTAGCAGTCTCCCAACCAAATGGGTTTGGAGATTGAGCTTCAGGGTGCTGGTATCATGCCAGCTCAGTACCTTGAAGTAGGAGAAGATGGTACGGATGTCTCCCTCAAAGCCCATATCAATCATCCTGTCAGCCTCATCCAAGGCCAAGTAACGGCAGATGTCCAGGCTCACCATCTTCTTCTGCAGCAGGTCCATCAGGCGGCCAGGGGTTGCCACCATCATATGTACACCACTGTGAGACAAGAGAAGGCCATGATCAGGCACTTGGGGATTCCTGCCCCACGCAGGACACATACGGAATGTGGCACCTGCTGGGCACATTACCTTTGCTCCCACACTTCCCTGAAGCCATCTAGCTAGAGTGCCACCCCATAGCCCCCTACCAGGAAACAGAGCACAGCTCCAACCCCACAAACCCCGCCAGGTCTTACTGTTTGATTGTCTCCATCTGCTCCTTGACAGACATGCCCCCGATGCAGAGGGCGCAGCGCAGCGGGGGCAGCCCGTCCTCCTGCAGCAGGCGACAGTAGTACTCGATGATGCCGTGGGTCTGCCGGGCCAGCTCCCGCTGCACAGACACAACTCACTCATTCCTGCACCTCCATGCAGGGAGAATCAGAGATTGACACTGAATGTCAATCAAAGCTTCCTCCTGCTTGTCACCGCACCGCTGGCACTCACCGAGGGACAGATGATGAGTCCGTAGGGTCCCTCTCGCTTGGAGAAGGGCAGCCTCTTCTCCTGCTCCAGGCAGAACATGATCACCGGGAGGGTGAACACCAAGGTCTTCCCAGAGCCAGTGAAGGCAATGCCAATCATATCCCTTCCCGAGAGGCTGGAGGAGAAATAGGGCCAATGGTGAGAAGCAGCATCACAGAACATCTCACACCTCTGGGGCTCAAGAAAGGTGACAGGGTGCATCTGCCAGGGAAGAGCTCCCTGTTCACACTGCTCCCCACTCTGGGACAGGCAGAGCACTCACATGGTGGGGATGCCTTGGATCTGTATGGGTGTTGGCTGCTGAATTCCCTTTTTCTTCAGGCCCCTCAGTATAGCTGTGACAGAACAGGGACATGCACGGTTGTTACATGAAGTCCTCCCCTTCTCTGCCTCCTCATGTCCCAGTAGCAGCTCTTGCACCAGCAACCAAAACCCCTTGGGGAAAGCCAAGCAACACAGGCACTGCTGGGAATTCAAGCTGTGACCCCACTAACACCAAACATTAATCATAGAATAACAGACTGGTTTGGGTTGGAAGGGACCTTAAGATCATCCAGTTCCAACCCCTTTGCTATGGGCAGAGACACCTCACACTAGACCATGTCGCCCATGGCTCTGTCCAACCTGGCCTTGAACACCACCAGGGGCAGAGCATTTTACCACTTCTTTGGGTGACCTGTTCCAGCACCTCACCACCCTCACAGTAAAGAACTTCTCCCTTCTATCTAACCTGAACTTCCTCTGTCTAAGTTTAAACCCACTATCCCCTGTCCCTGATGAAGAGGCCCTCTCCATTCAACAGCTTCTTTCACTGATGTGCATTTCCCAGCACAAAGCTTCCCCCTGCCCTTTCTGGAGCTTCTCCCAGCCCACCTGCTGGGAACTTCATCTCCTTGAAGCTCTTGAGGGGGGGTGGGATCCCTTCCCCCTCCACCAGGATATGGTACTTCTTGCGCACGCGGTCGTGCCGGGCCTCCGACATGGCCAGGATGTAACGAGGTGCTCTCCAGCTGTGAGGGCAACAGAGAAAAGTCGTGGTGTAGAATGAGGCTGAGGCTCCTGAGCCTGTGGCCCAGGCGCTGGGTTCCAACATCCCACCAAGGAAAACAAGTAACCCCAAGGAGCACAGGAGCAGATCCAAGGCAGTTCCACACATGAAACGTTTCCCCAAGATCTCAGTAGAAAGTGCCAAGCTAACAGCTGAGAACAGCCTATGGATGGAATATGCCAAAATCTTTTGGATGCAACTCAGTGACACTGCCTCAAGCAGCACTGGCTTTGCAGCCTCCCTCAGTCTCTTCCTGTAGCTTAGTCACCTCCAAGATCTGAATATCCACCTCAAGTCTTCAAGTTTAACGTAACTGTGCTTCAGCAAACCTTACTGTCTATAAAACAACATCCAAAGTGACTCATCAGCCTTTGATCTTACACTCAGCAGTAAGAAGCCAGACAGTAGAGCAAGAGAAAAGCCAGTGGCTGCAAACCAGTGCTCTGCCTGCGAGGCTGTACAGCTGCTGGTTCTCTTCAGCTGCCAGGAGGCAGTGCTTTCAGAAAGACAACCTCTGTACTCTGAAACACACCTGGTTTTAATTGGATCGTCATAGGTGATGCCCTTGGCCATCTCCTTCACTGACATCAAGGCTGCAAGAACAAAGCAGTTGGGGTCAGTGTAAACTCTCCATCTCCAGATGCACTTAACCTCAGCACTGAGCTACACAGGCAAAGACCACGCCTGGAGACAGAGGAGGAAAAGCAGCATTCCTGAAAGCCCCTTGGGCAGTGGAACAAGTGTTGCAGCCTGCCCTGTCCAGGGGCCTGCCAGGGCAAGGCTAAGCCAGGCAGTCGGATGCTGACCAAGGGGTTCTGCTGTGATTTCCTCTCCCACCCCTGGGTATAAACATTTCTGAGTGCTGCAAGGCCGGCAGTGTCCCTACTGCTGCCCTGACAGCTCTTAGAGCTCCCAGCACTCACCTCTGCCCTCTGCCACGCTCTCCAGGATTTTCTCTTCCTCCTTCAGCTGCTTTTCCTTGGCTGACTCCTTCCGAGCTGGGGAGGGGGGAGAGTCAGGGCAATGGCGAGGAGGTTTCATTCCCCTCTGGAAGCCGCCCAGCCCAGCCACCAGCTGCTCCCCTACCTTCTGCCTTCTCCTTGAGGTGCTGGTGCTGGTCCAGGAGGCTGATGTTGGACTGCGGTCCCAGGGGGATGTCATCCTCGTCACCTCGCTGCTCGCTCCCGCTGTCCCGCTGCTCCTCCTCCGACACCACCTTCCGCCGCATCTGCAGCAGCTTCTGCAGCTGGAAGGAAGCGGGTGGAGGCCGAGTGAGACCCCCGCGCTGGGGTGAGCCCTTCCCCGCCAGCGCCGGGCCCCGTTACCATCTGCTGCTTCCGCTGCTTGACGGGCACGTAGGGCACGTAGTCGTCATCCTCCTCCCCGGACAGGTCGGACGTGTCCTCCGCCTCCTCCCGCTGCCTCTGTGGGGTAGACACGGGGTGAGGACGGCCCGGGAGGGTGCAGGTATCCCCGGGGCCTCCCGCGCGGTCGGGGTCGGTCCCGCTCCCGCTCCCGCTCCCGCTCCCGATCCCCATCTCGATCCCGATCCCGATCCCGATCCCGATCCCGGTCCCGGTCCCGGTCCCACCTTCCGGTCCACCGCCTCCATGGCGCCGTCTCCACGAGACAACGGCGCTGCCCCGGATGTAAACACACACACACACACCTCCCGCACCGGAAGTAACGAAACGGGCGCCGTAGCCTAGCAACGCAGGAGCAGACGGGTCGCCTCCGCGGCCAAACCTCCGAGGAAGGCGCTGCCCGTCCCGTCCCGTCCCGTCCCGTCCAACCCTCCCCCGGCAGAAATCAGCAGACAGCGGGGTTTAAATAAAATAAAAAATTAAAAAGTTCTTTATTGGGGCCAGCTCGGGTCCTTCCCCCCGCACAGGGACAGGGGGGACCCCGCGGGGGACAAGGGGTTGCAGGAGGAGGATAGGGACAGCCCCGGGGATTCCCGCGGGGCAGGAGAGCACCGGGAGCCCCCCGCAGAGGAGGGGGCCCCGCCGCAGCGAGGCGGAGGGCACAGTGAGGAGAGGGCAGCACCTCACTGGGCTGCGCTGGAAGTGGTTTTCTTCAGGGTGAAGTTGGTCCAGTTCACTGCCACCTTCTGCCGTGTCTGCTTGGCCGAGTCCAGGCAGAACCTGGCGGCGACAGGAAGGACAGCCCTGGTCAGACCCCAGCCCCTCCGCCCCACACCCCGAGCCGCGTTTGACCCCTCGGGGCTACCCCTCACCTCTTGAAATACTCCACTTCTCTGTCGGTCTCGTCCATCTCGGCCCCATCCAGGTCCTTGGGCAGGAACACATCATCTGGCAAGGCAGAGCGGCACAGGGTCAGTGCAGGGGGCAGGGAAGGTGCCAGCGGGAAAATAGCAGCACAGAGCCGGCATTCCCGGCACTCACCGATCGAGGTATTGGATTTCTCCACCTTGTTGCGGCTCTTCCTGCTCTTGCCCTTGGGCTGGGGGGAGCCCCCTAAGACGGGAGGCACTGGCAGCTGCCGGTCCCCAGTGCCCAGTGCAGGCAGCTGCTGCTGCGCTGGCTCTGGCAGCTCCACTTTGCCCTCTCCCCTCTGGCTTTTCCACTCGCTGTTTCTCTCCTTCTCCATCCTGCCGCCGCCCCACGGCTGCCCCTTGCCACTCTCGCCCTGCTCGGCGCAGCTGCCCACCCGCTGCGGCTCTGAGGCACTGGCCTTGGAAGGGTGCTTGGTTCCCAGCACCTGCCCCTTCACACCAGGGCTCTCCAGCCGGGGCACTGCAGCCATGCCCTCCCCCTTCTTTGCTGTCCCGTTCTGCCGCTTGTTCTTGCGCTGCCGGCTCGGTCCTGGTTCCGGCGGCTCCAGCCCCTTGGGCTGCGCTCCCTCCTTGGGTTCCGGGCTCAGCCCGCTACCATCCGCAGCAGAGTCCGCAGCCTTAGACTGCACCCAGATCATGCGGGAGAGGCTGGGCACGGCGCTGAGACGCTTCACCACGCCGTTCTCAGCCGCCGGAGCTGGTGGTGGCTCCCCGGGCCCCTCGCCCCATCGGGGGCCCAGCTCGCTCCGCAGCACTGTGTGGCTCTTGGCAGGGCCCAGGCTGAGCGGGGCTAGGGCCAGGTCTATGTCCTGCAGGTCAGAGGAGCCGTTGAGGTTGGAGAGCAGGTTCTTCTGCTCCAGAACAGCTGCCTTCTTGGGGAAGTCGTTGACGTCCAGGTTGAGGTCATAGACGCTGAAGCTGGCTCGGATGGAGTCCTTGATGGTGTTCTTGATCTCCTGCAGCCGGCTGCTGAGGAAGCTGTTCACCCGCTCCAGCTCTAGCTCTGGCCACTCTAGCAGCTTCTCCTCGGCTGGCTCCCTGGCCTGGCTGGATGCAGGGGTGCGCTCTGCCCGCTTCTGGGCTTCTGCCTCCAGCTGGGCTTTCTCCTTCTCCTGCAACATGGGTGCCATGAGGACTGGGTGGCCCAGACCCCAAGGCTAGCCATTGTTAGCCAGCACACCGAAGGGCCAGTGCTCAGCATGGCCACCCCTCATCTTCCAAAGCCCTCAAATTGCCATGTGTCCTCTGCAGAGCAACACCTGCCACACTGCACACAACACTGTGTGGCATGACACACTGGGCATGAGCGACCACAGCACAGATGTGCCTCTCCCCACCACAGATGCACAGTGTTTGTCAGAGATGTGGCATACAGCAAGGCAGAACAGCACAATCCAAAGCACCCGGAAGGGCTGAGCCACCCTCTGCAGGACCAGAGGCAGGGGAAGGGGAAACCCTTCACAGAACCAAACACCACTGTCACCTCAGGGGAGACAGCAGCAAAGGAGATGGAGATCAACAAAACAATGAATGCAAGGGAGAGAAGACAAGAGGGGCACCGTCCTTCTCTGACCTCTTTCCTGCAGCCTGTCCCAGGCAATGCTTCCCTCTGCCCATCCTCACCTTCTTCTTCTGCTTGTGCCGTGCTCGTTTGGCTGCCTTGGCACTGTTCAAGGGCTTGGGCTCTGTGCTGTTGATGTAGTCCAGTAGCTCATCCACATTGCGATGGTCCACGGCGGGCTCTCCTGAGCTGCTGTTGTGCCCCAGTTTCTGTGGCAGCTCCTCCTTCCTCTTGGTGAGGCGTGAGCGCAGCTTCTCCCGGATCTCAGCATAGTTGCGGCTGGTGGGAGCAGCTGGGGGCTGCAGTAGGTGAGAGCCATCAGCTGGGCAGGCACACAAAGCCAATCCCAGCTTCCCAACAGCCCCACACCGACCTCCCCAACCATCCCTGCCTCACAGGTCCCAGCAAGACAAGTCAGCACAGCCCCCATGGAACTCTTCAACTGTGAAGCCACAGGGTTTGGCTGGCAGAACCGAGCCCCAGGGCTGAGCAGATGGCTGCAAGCTGGGAGTGAGGGGACCATCACACTGATGATGATGGAAGCAAAGGGGTCATGCACACGCTGGCAGGAAGCTCCTGTGGCCAGACCTGCCCATCCCCGTGCTCTTGGCACACGGGCTGTGTAACACCTCACCGCAGAGCAGAGCGCAAGGACTGGGGGTGGCTGCAGACCAGCCCCTCACTCACCGCGTTGTGGCCGAAGAACTCACAGTAGCAGCAGTCACAGAACTTCCCATCTTTCTGGTTGGTGGAGGAGGAGGTGCAGGAACTGCGCTCGGAGCTGCTGTCCTCATCCTCCCCGAGCCCCTCATCTGCCTCGCAGGGCTGGGGCGGGTGGCAGCTGGTACCATTTGGGAATTTGTGCCCTTTGCAAGAGGGGTCCCTGAGGAGGAGGGGAGAAGGGCGAGAGGTGAGCAGGAGCCAGGGGGTCTCAAAAACCGGCCCACACACTACTTGTGTAGGAACACCCCTCCCAGGGCAGCCTGTGCCCAAGCAGAAGGATTTGCAGGGCAAAGCCCCTCCCCTGCATCCTCCTCCAGGGGGAGATGCCAGAGGAGCCCATGGCAAAAGACATCTGTAGCTCCTTGCCCCCCAGGGCCTCTGGTGCACCAGAGCTCCAGAAACCAGTGTCCCTCTGCCAGGCCACAAGCTGTTTCCAGGGCAGGGAGCGGTACTCACTGGGGGCAGCAGGTAGCACAGGTGAGAAACGCTGGAACTGCATGCAGCTGCCAGACATCCCCACGGGCAGGCAGGCCCGGCTCCCACAGCCACAGACCACCCAGCTCAGACAGGGAGGCCAGGGCAAGGCCCACGGCACAACTCCTCCAGCTCCAGCTCAGGACCTGGCTGGCCCTCCACAGGGAGCACTTAATCAGCGGAGAAAAACCAGCACCCGCTCTCTTCCAGGTCACAGGCAGCCCAAAGAGGGCCAAGGGAGCAGGCGAGCAGAACAAGACCACAGGCTTCATCTTCTTGAGGACTTTTGCTCAGTGCCACAGCTGCCCGACGGGTCTCACTGACAAAGGTCCTGTTGGCCAACAGCAGGTTGACCGCGCGGTTCCTTTTGGTCTTTTAGCTGGAGGAGGAGCAAGCACAGTCTCTTCTGCACCACAGTACTAAAGGACAACCGCAGGGAGAAGACACGTGGGGAGAGAAAGAGCTGAACCCTCAATAGACCAGGGGTCTGCAGCAGCGGAACTGCCCTGCAAAGACAGCGGCTCTCCGCACCACCACACCAGAACAGCCAGCCCCTCCGCAGGGAAAAGCACGTCCGCGGGCAGGGAGAAAGGGCACACAGCCCAGAAAGGAGAGGCTGGAAGCAGACGGGGCTCCTCTACTCACCTGTTCGTGCTGGGCAGCTGGTGGGAGGCAGGAGGAGGGATGAGCGAAGTGCTACAGTGCCCATTGCAGGGATGAGTGCAGCCTGACAGCGGAGGCGGCATCTTCAGCAGCGGCACGTTGGCAGGGGGCAGGTGAGGGCTCTTGCACGACCCCGGGCTGTGCGAGACCGTGCCGGCGGGAGGGGACTCAGACACCAGCTTTGGGGCTGCTGCCTGCAGGCTGGGTGCAGGGAAGAGGGCAGCCTGCGGGGAGGTGCCCAGCGGGACGTGGGGCGGGGAGCCAAAGGGCGCTGCATGGGCAGGCGTCTGCTTGGAGGGGATCAGCGCTGGTGGCTGGGAGGGGAGGCCCGTGGGACTGTTGGGAGGAGCAGTGAGGTCGGAGTGCTGATGATGCTCTGAGGAGTGGAAGGTCTCACCTGCAGAGGGGCAGGAGCAGAGGCAGTCAGACACCAACTATCCTGCACGGGCCACGGCCACATTCAGAGCCACCCACACTCTCCACAGGCTGCTTCTCCATGGGACAAACCCCTCCTCCCCTCAGGCACCAGGATGCTTGGACTAGAAGCCATCCCTGCTCACTAAGGGCCTCAGCAGCACCTTGTTTCTCCCACATGATCAGCCCTGCCCCATGGACAGCAGATCATGGGGAAAGGTGCTGGAGCAGCGAGGGCTGTGTGGAGCAGTGGCACAGGAGGCCAAGGTGGGCTCTGCCCCAGGCATGTACCTGGCGGGGTGGCCCTCCGGCACATGCTTTTGAACTGCTTCGGCAGTGTCTTGCAGAAGTCAAGTGAGGTAGGCAGAGGTGAGCCTGGGGCAGCGCTGCTGGAGGTGGGGGAGGCTGCGTGGCTGTAGGGACAGGCCTTGAGCCCTGGTGCCACGGCCGGTGCCTGGCTGGTGCATTCCGGAGACACAGCAAGGCCGGGGTGCTTCTCGCCTGGAAGGAAAGCGGAGTTAGGGCTGGCTCCAAGCATCCTCTGCAAAGGCACCCAGGCATCCTGCTGGCACTGGCATCCAGAGGCCCAGCCTGCCTGTCCCTGCCCACAAGGAACCACCTAAGTTAAGGACTAGGCAGAAAGCTCTGCTCAACCCCATGGCTGGCTTCAACTCACCTAGTGCAGCAGGGGGGACCCCGAGGGGGCTGCCCTGCGTGGCCCCGTTGGTGTGCTGTGAGTTCCAGAGGCCCGAGAGCTTGTGAGCAGACAAGAAAGAGCTGGGGTCCCAGTCCCCTGAGTTCCCGTGGCACGAGGAGGAAGAAGAGGAGGAGGAGGAGGAAGAGGAGTGGGAGCCACCCCCACAAGACTGTGACTTGCAGGATGTGTGGGATAACGAGACCTGGCAAGGAAAACAAAGAGTGAAGCAGCAGTGGACTGGGAGGTGAAGCCCTTGGCCCAGGGCATCGGCACCAAGACCCCCCCCTACTGCCTGAAGGCAGGGGCTCAGCACACAAGAACTGCTTCTGTCACTGTCTTGGGGGTGGCAAACTGCCCATCTGCCCAACAGCAACACAGCCTGGCTCCCAGGGCCCCCACCAGCACAGCCATGCTGTGCCAAGGGCCACACGCCTGCTCTGTCCCCCCTCAAACCACGCCAGGGTTAAACAAAATCAAGCAAGAGGGAGCTTCTCCTCCCCTGAGCTCCATGCATGCACAGGCAGGCATTTGCTGTGGCACAGGGAGACAGCTTTGGGATCAGGGGCACACGGCACAACACACATTGGAGCAGGGCTGGCAGAGAAGCACCTCTCCAGGCAGACAGCTCCAACCCAACAGACGCTGCCAGATAAGCCTCCATGGCAGACTCTCCCCAAGGAGCCAGCAGCAGCAGCCCCAGGGAGTGCAGCACGGCGCTCAGTTCTGAGTGAGGAGGGGACCTGCACACCCAGCCAGCGCCACAGGGTGGTCAGCACCACAGCCCCCCCTTTCCAACCCTGCTCACCGCCAGGGCCTGCTCCTGCACCGCCCGCCGCTCTTCCTCCTCCACGCTCTTCCGGCAGCTCTGGCAGATCCACAGTGGCATTTCTCCCAGGAGGTTCTGCACAAGCGTTGGCACGAAGTCCGGTGGCAGCCTCTCGCCCGGGGAAACCAGCCCATTGTGGGACGGCCCTCCCCAGTCCTTGCGCTCCCGGTGACAGAGCAAGCAGCACGTCTGCACTGACTGGTTAGCGGTGGGCAGCACCTGCAGAAGGATACACAGACCGTGAGTCACCCCAGGTATGATCCACCGCGTGGCAGGGCAGCAGGTCGGCGCAGGTGCAGAGCAGATGAGGCAGCAAATGAGACCTCAAGATGCTGACACCAAACCAGAGAATTTCTTGTAGGCTACATGTGGGATTGCACCTTCTCCCACTGGAGGAGAGCAGCCTAGGGCTGCCCAGCTGCTGCCAGCCTGCCATGTGCCAGCCTGGAGCACTCTGGACCCTTGGGAAGACCAGACTATGCTAAAGTACCAGCCTCACCACCAAGCAAGGCTGGGAAGCCCCTAGCAACTCCCACCATCACATCTGGTACAGTGGGACCGAGGCAACTGTCAGAGCAAAGCAAGACACACAGAAATTGCCACACAGGGATACGAGAGGGGTCCACCAGCCACAACCCTCCCTCCTTACCCATCACAGACCCCCCGCTGTGTTACCCAAGAGCCACAGGCCCTGCCTCCTGCCTCTTTGTTCTGTGCAGCCGGCGGCAGATGCACCGCGCTGGGTGCAGCCCCGGCGCTGTCCCCGCGCTGGGCAGCAGCAGGAGCGGGGCCGCAGCCCTCGGGCTCGCCGGAGGCCTGACAGCCGTGACGAGCCCGGCGTGGCACGGGCGAGGGGGCCCC
>JBCJKH010075485.1:10000-14261 GCA_039877255.1 Loriculus beryllinus | reverse complement strand
CCCTTTAGAATTACTCTTGGAAAATTTTTTCTTATTATTAGTTCTCTCACCCTTTATTTTTTTCTCCCCCCCCCCCCCCTTTTTTTTTTTTTCCTTTTTTTCTTTCTTTGGGAAAAACCTCTATTATTACCTGCGGTAGACTCTGAACACTAACATGCTATTTTGTTGATTGCACTGCCCTCAAACACTGCACATTTGAATCCCATTTGTAGGAGTGATGCCAGTGCTGGGATTCAAAGTCAGAGCCTCTTAGGGTTACAGCCCTGCTGCTGCTTCTGTGTGAGTGGAAGCATCTAACACCACTGGCATCAGAGACTAGGGCTGATAAAGAGACAAGGTGTTCTAAAGAGAGCACACATGGAATTTCACACACACACACACCCCTACCCTCCCCACCCCCACCCCCCCTTTTCTTTTTTCTTACCAGAAAGATAAAGGAGGTAAGAGTAGGTTGATATTTGACGAATTGGTTTTATTCAGAGGAGTGCTATCATCTTTATGTCCTTTTTGAAAACGCACCCACAGTGTCTGAATTCCCGTTAATGCAAAGTTCAGATAAAGCTGATGAAAAGCAGCTGCCATCTTGATAGTTGCCATGGCAGATGGCATCAGCCTTTATGCTTTTATCAGTATTAGTATCAGAACACACTCTGTGTTCCAAGCTGAGATAAAAATCATTGAAGCTGTACCTGGAATAGGCAGATCAACACTGCAGGTCCCACACAGTTTTGAATCTTTTTAGAACAGTCTGCATAAAAGCTAGAGACAACACATTCTTGTTATTCATTAGTTCAGCAGTGCTGATGGTATTTTGTAAACTTCACAGATGAAGCAGCCTTTCTAAAGGGCTGCTGCCTCCCTTCCTCCTTCCTTCACACCCCCAGGAATGCTCAGGCTTTGAAAAGAAGAAAAACAGAGACACACACAAGAAACTCTTTTCAGTAAGTGGACAATGGACACAACAGTGACATTCCTTCTTGATTAACCTATTGCATTTTGCACTAAACCCCTACCAACCTGCTGTGAGTAATGGTATTAAGAATAGGTGCATAGGAAGGGACATAATGATTACTGCTGGGTTGTGAAGATGCAGTGGGGAAGGGGCTTGTGAGGGTTTGTCACACCGATATTGTGAATCTTGCCTGGAAAGTATCTCCCAGTTTGCTTGCTCTGGAGCCCCACATTGACCTGGCAGTCCTGGCATCTCTCCAAGTGCATCCCAGAGCCTGCACAGCTCTTCGTTTCCCGGCTCCACCTTGTGATAAGTGCCCCATCAGGAAAAGCGACTTACACACTGTTAAAGCTTCAACGCTAGCTCTTTATTGCAGGTTTCAAATTGTATTGACAAATCTCCCCAACCCCTTTCCCCCTCTCCCCCTCCCCAACTCCCCTTATAGCTATGCATATAGTTATTTTTGGTAACATTGTTGCTTGATAAATAGAGGGGTTGTGAGATCTCAAGTTATTATGCAAGTGTTAGCGACACAGGCTGGTAAACCATTTGGCTGTTGCATCGGTGCTGAAATGAATAATAGCAAATGGGAGGAGGGCATGGGAGTTATTTTAAATGACACATATATATTTAAATATAGCCTTAAAATAATGTTAAAGGTTTAGAGCCATTGCAGGCTCTTGTGCCAACTTGCAAACTCTTACAGAATTGATTTTAAAATTTGCTGTTCTTTCTCTGATGGTTGACAGGGAGATAAGGAGGACCCTTCTAGGCTACCTCTGCATGGAACAGAGAGGTGATGGAAGTGGTCCTGTCTGTGTCTTCATACAGGGGACTCCCATTTCTGCACCCACATCTGAAATACAAATTTCCTTCAAACTATTTGGTGCAGAGTTATTGAGTCAGTGTCATGTCTTAAATAGACATTTCTGTGTGACTCTGCACAGTTCTACACCTCTGTGCTTAACAAGGTCACTTCCAGGAATAGGCTTATTCTGCCCCAGGTTTGAGAGGCTTTCTTGTGCTTTAATTTTGAGGTAGGTCTGGGAAAAAATCGAGGTCTAATAGGGGCTTTGCATTTCAAATGCCCATGGGATGGGCATCAAAGTTAGTTGAATTAGTTGAGTGACTACCCAAGTGAAAATATGAAGTAGAAATGAATAAATGGATTAGGATAAAAGGAGAACTGCCATAGAGCAAAGCTTAGGAGTCCTCAAAACAAAGTCCAAATAACCCCCACTTTTATTTTAAATTTAATTTTAAATGAAAAATTTAAAAAGGGGTTCAGTGGCAAGTCTTCACCCTTCACCTAGGACCAAGAGGAAGCTAGCTAGTACAGAGATGCAGGCTGGAGGAGGGATAAAATGACAAATGTACAATTTACTTGGACACGGCCACCACTGTACTGCTAACTATGTCTATAAAATGGAAAAGACTTAGCATCCAGGAGCCTGATCCAAAGCCTTTGAAAGCAGTGATGCCTTTACACAGAGTTAAATGAGTTTTCAGGGAGGCTCTATGAACATGACAAGGAACAACATGTGAATGCAAAACAATGGAAGAGTATCATGTAACAGAGAAATTTTCATTAGCATAATAGATAGAAGTCGCCACAAAAACTACTCTCAGGTGCTTTCTCAGCATCACAACATAGGTAAGTCTCAAGGCAAGAACTGCGCAGACTTTGTGAGAAACTCCTCTGAAGCCTTGGGGCAATCTGCTAAAAAGCATGAAGGTATTTCCAGAAAACTTTGGTTGATGAGGAATAAGAGCTGCCATCACTGGCAGTGACAAGGTGAGAATATATGAGTTGATGCAGAAGAAAAGATGATCTGTGGGGGATCCATATGTGTGAGGGGCCTTAAAAGTTTAATAGTGCTGTTTTCTGTGGTAGAAAAGGGGTAGCCAACGATGGGATGAAGACAGGCAGGAATGTGCTTACATTAAAAGCCAGAAACGAGTAGATAGTTTGCCCAGTTTTAAAATTAAACTGGAGACAAATGGGGCAAATGATCTTGATTCAAATCAAAAAAGCAGGAACTGGGAAAGACATGACTGCATTGCAGCTTGGGCTGTGTGAGCAGCTGTGGGAATGTATTCAAGCTGAACCTCTAAATCTCACCCATTCATTATTTGGTTAAGATTCACACAACACAGTTGCAAGTAACTTGGAATTAAAATGGAAATTAGCTTTATTTCTTCAGACTCCTGTGCTTTTCCTGTTCTGCTTCCTTACCTCCCAAATAGGTAGCTAAGATCACAAGTAATTATAGGCTATAGCTTTGGTTCAAAAGGACAAAGTCTGAAAACTATCGTATTTGTGAGTTCTGCTACTACAGAGCCAGAAACCATAGTGCTGCCCCACAATAGTCAAATACAGCTTAAGAAATATCTTCCCAAGTTGATGCTACAAAAACCCCTACATGCTATCATTAGATGGATTTCCATCATTGCCTTTACAAATTCTAGTTATGTGGATTTGTCCTGTGCAGTCCTGGGTAGATAGGGTGTATTTTGGGAAGGGAGCAGCACAATGTCCATGCTCATAACTTCCATAGGCTTCCTGAGTGGCCCTGAAGAGGTCAGTGAATATCAATATCTTTGTCTCTGAAATGGGGATAATATACAGTTTTTGTACTTTTTGTACAGACATCGAGTATCCAAACTGATGTTTCAAAATGTTCCAAGTGCCTTGGCGTAATGGAAAGGCAGAATATTCTTAGGGAAAATTTGGATACCAGTCATATATTTCTATGCTTGATTTTCTTCTTAGCTTATTTTTTCTAGTGTCATATAAAGAACTCAAAGATATTCTTTTGAAAGGAAAAATCAGAAATTCATCTGTTATCCTGAAATGCTGCACTCCATTTATGATATGCCAGTGGGATTCACCATTCAAGTATTTGCATTTCTACTGTATAAATACTAGTAGAAAACAACAAAACAACCTGAATACCTAAAATGGCTGCCATATACCAGTGAGGGACATTTTACATCAGCTGTGACTATTTAAATTCAGCTTCAAGTATAAGATTATACTTTTTAAAAATTAGAGTATATATTTATAAGGTTCCTATATGGCTCTGGTGGTTGGAGATACAGTTAAACTGTTCACTATTACTTTGATATGAAGCCGATTTTTAAGCAGTGAAAAATAATTTGGAAAAGGACTTTTTTGCTATTGAGTCATCATCTAATTTATTTCACTTCTTCTACTACTAAAAATCAGCATTGGATTTTCAGTCAGCTATTACAAATGCTTTCTCACAATGGCCACGAACTGTGGCATGTTTTAAAAACGAGACTCAG
>JBCJKH010075485.1:0-5000 GCA_039877255.1 Loriculus beryllinus | reverse complement strand
AATATCCAAGTCACAAGACAGGATGTTTTAATACTGTCATTTAAAGTGATAGCTAGGAATGCTTGTTAAAATATGAAGTTCTGTCTCTAGTGCAAACCATGAATCAAGGAGTGGCATAAGCTGTCATTTTAACTTCATCACTGTACTAGTCTGTCATTTGGTCTATGGGCGGTAGGACATATGTAGCAAGAAGGGTCGCCACTACAGGTTATGTTTGTCTGCTGGGAAAAAAAAAGTGGGAAGGTGCTGTATTTAACAAGAATGAAAAGGCATTGATCTGTGTTCCAGGGACTGAGGCCTGTTTGTGAGACCACAAAAGCCAAAGGATCTGGAAGAGGAATTACTACATTAGCTCCCCGTTCCCTACAGGGTCAACTAAGGGAAGGGATCGAAGGGTGAAACTGGTGCTAATCCAATGTTGGGAATTGTACAGACCTTCTGTGAGGGATTCCCATGCCACAGGAGGCTGCTCTCACAAAGGTGATTGGGAGCTTTAAGCTAAATAGCTCAATCTAGTTAGTGGAGGAAAAAAAAAACCCAAAACAAACCAAAACCCAAACCCCAAAAACCAAGCAAACCAGGATTTTTTTTCATTTGTTTTTTTTTTCCCCCAGTTTTAATGAGCTTTTCTGTCAGGACGTATTTAGGCTCAGCAATACGACCTGTAATAACTTAACACTGCCTAATAGGATGGCATATTGAGTGTGGATTGCTTATCGCTACATAATCGCAAGTTGTACTGATAGTAAAGAGTCATATTGTTAGCACAGTGCTTGCAGGGAGGAAAGGAAGACAAAATACATAGTGTTTGACTGTGTGTTTATAGCAAAGCTCTGTCTATACACATTGACAGTAGAATTAATTCTCAATAACCTCACAGGCGGTAACAGAGCCACAGATTCCTGAACTCCTAGAAAATAGGAAGCATAAATATTTCTGGTTTGGGGGAGTTGCTATGTATGAGCTTGGTTAAATAATGTGTATGTTTTGGGCTTTTTTTGGCAGCCCTTCTGTGAAAGGTGCACCTGTGAAGAGTGTCATTCTAAATACCGCATCCTGCTCTGAGGGCAGTGGTGAGTCCCAGGCAAACTGGACACAAATTTCATTTTACACTTGTATCTAGAGTCCCCTGGAGAGATACGTCTTAGAATATTAGTGTCTTCAGCAGCACAGCCATTAAAGCAAGCACAGGGGGAATCACCCATCTGCACAGGCTTAAGGATAAGAACATTGCTGCAGAAGCTGATCTCCAGACTGATGTTACTATTTAATGTGGCTTCTAGCAAACTGTGAATAAAACTCCTGGCTTGCAGATGACAAGTTGCCATGCTAGACTTGCAAGTTCTTTCAGGAAACCAAAGCAGACACAGCTGCAATCAGGCTGCATTAAGCCAGGCCTGTAGTCCCAATGCAGTGCAATGACTTCAGAAGAGCCTGATTCTAGTGACAATGTCAGTGGGCACAGACATCTTCTGTTCATATCACATATTCTTTATTCATATTTCTTTCCTTTCTTTGTGCATCATAAATAGCAGTGATTAAGGGGAATACACACTTTTCCAGGTGATGAAGATGTATAAACATACGGTGCTACTTCATTATGCAGTGGGCTATGGCTCCCAGAGTGAGCAACTAGCAGATCCAGTCAGCTCAGACTTCTCCAAGCAGAGCTCTTGGGATGTAAGGCTCTGGGGTGGCTGTGCTCCATTGGCAGTTTGAGGACTAGTGCTCCTGCAGCTGCGGCAAGGAAGCTGTAAGAGCAGTGTAGCAATGCCTTAAGGATTAAGAGACAGTGTGGATCTGTGCTGCCTGCCCAAATAAGCCTGAGCCTCCTTGCCTTTGCTAGGGAGCAAGTCTTTGTCAAAACTGAACTAATCTCATTAAATCATTGGAAAAAAGAATCCAACTCCCTTAAAATACATAAGGATCAATTACAAAGTCATTTATAATTATAAAGTCGTGAGTACTTTCAAAAAAGTCCAGGAACCTCAGACTTATTATTTGTAACTGATTGGTCACTATTTGTATGTAATACAAAGACCAATATTTTCAAATGTGTTTAGTACTTTTAGCATCCACTGTTGCTTGCCCAGCTTGAAAGCTTCTACTTTTGGAAAACTTTTTCTAAGCTACTGAAAATCAAGCTTCCTATCATTCCTATCAGGTCAGTGGGAGGAAGGGTGTCTGAAATCACTGGTTGCTTTTAAACACGTTGGCTTTGGAGAAGAGAACACTGCTCAAAACAGTTAAGATCATATCAAGAGGAAATTTTTTTAATTATGTAAGAGATAATTGGCAGCAGAAAGAAGAAATTCAGCTTTCTGTCAATAAGTTGATCTCAACAGCAGGTCTTCATTTAGGCAGTACTTTTTTCTCTGGTACTCTGACTTGAGGCACAGTCTGCTCACTGAAGTGACTGCAAGTAGGAGCAGTTTGGTTGGTGTGCTCACAGCATAACACATTTGGGAGCAGGTTTTTTCCTTCTTCACTCTAGCTTTAGGATAATGCCTTCTCTCATCATCCCTTTAAAACTGTGGGCAGTTGAGGCAATGGTTACCTAAGAAGAGGAGCAGAATAAGGGAAGTGAAAGTAGCTCCTGAGTGTGCGGCAGCTATTTTCATGTGGGTGATGCCTTCTGGCATTGTGGATAGCACATTCTGTCAGCCTGTACTCAGTGCAAGTGTGAACAGTCACCTTTGCAGGGCTTCACGTGTAGCATCTGGGGGTGCCACGCATGCCTGTGTGAAGCTCTAAGTTTTGTGAGGGGTCAGATGCTGTTGTCCTCTATACTATGGTGAGCTAAGCCTCTCATACTTATTTCTCTATCTGTTCTTTTGTATACACAGGAAAAGCAAAGAAAGACTTTGAAATACTCCAGTACTAAAATGGTTTGGGCTGTGCTTTTAATGAGGAATGGAAGAAATCTTTCTTCATCATCAAGGTGCAGAACAGGACTCACCAGCTAGTTAAAGTCACTATCAAACACATGCACAGAGATAGAATCAGACTGAGGGCAGTATTTGTGGAAATACCCCAGGGAAGACGAAAGAAGCACTGTGTGTGCAAAGACATGCATCTGCTTTTACCCCAAAGCCCTTCATAATACAGGTTTGAACTGGAGAGGAGACTTCATTCTGAGATTCTCCCTGAGCTTTACTGTGTATCAATGTAGAAACTTCTGGGGGTATAAAGCTGTAAGCATGACTTCTGTGTGCTTGCTCTGATGCAGCTCACATTCAGGGTGCTCTGCTCCATTCCTTGTGATGGTAGTCTGTTCAATCCTTGCCCAGGTTTTTCTATGCAGTCTGAATACTCCTATGGGGGTGATTCCATTTTTGGGCCATATTCAGCAGCCAGCACAGTGCTGGAAATTATCACTGCAATGCAAACACCTGGCAAAGTGAGCTGAAGTGCACCTCTAGTGTTGTGAAAACTCATTTTCAGGATATCGACGATCCTTGCAATCAAGGAACATTTTTGTCAATGGGGTCTTATTATATTGCTCTCTATGATGTAGTTGGGGAATTGGGATAGGGGGACTTCACATAACTTTTGATTGGACACCTGAAAAAGGAAATAATTTGCTGTTACAAACTATACATGCAATGAAGTGCAAGAAGATGATGCAGGAAACTTGGGGGTTTTGAACACATTTGCTTGGCCTCAGAGACATTTCCTGTTTACCTTTGCTATTCCATGGACATTTGCACAATTTCATTTTTCTCTCTCAGATGTTTGAGAGAATTAAGCTTTAAGCTGAAGGTTAACGAAAGGAGATATTTTTCTATCTACTTTTTAAATATAAGAAAATTGACTATGATTTAAATTCAGGTAACATAAGTAATAATATTTACGAAGACCTTGAAGAAGATGTCTCTTATTGATTTGCCAGCACGTTCTAGTACAAGTCTTGTACAATGAGAGACAACAAAGGGATGGTTCCATGGTATAAAAATTCTCTTTAGCTCTTTTGGAAAGGATCCCCATTTGAAATGAACAGGCACAGAGTGGTTTTCACAGATGTGTGCACTTTACATGTGTGTGTTCCTTCTCATGTAATCAGGTACTGCTACTGATACTGCTGTTGTTTCTAGGCAAGTATCAGCCATGTGTTTAGTGTTGCTCATCTTCAGAACATGTTCTGTACATTCCCTACTTGGCCTTCACACCTTCAGAAAGAGAAGAAGGGATTTAAATAACGTCTTCATTTTACGAACTGGAAAAATTAAAAAGTAATTTGTAAGTTGGACACCTATAAAAGTTCAGGGAAAAATTATACATATTTATTACTTTATTGTTCAGGAGTAATTCTTAAAATTCTAACTTAATGGTATGATATAGGTAGCCTGAAAAGACTAAAAAATGGTGAATGGATGAAGGTCCATCCAAGAGTGAATGGGGAAGAATCCAGAAGCAAGATTGTCTCTGACTGTGGAAAAGGAGGACTGGAATTGTTGAAGAAAATGTGAAAAGATAGGAATGGAGAATGAGAGTGTGTAGAGGAGTCTGAAACATAAATATGTGGACATTTTAGAAGACAAAATGTTAGAGCAGAAGGATTCATGGTAAAATGTTCTGTTTGTGAAGCATATAGGCATTTTGCAGTATCAGCGTGTGATTGCTTATGGCAGTAATTCTCAACTGTATCTGTCAGGCAGCATATTAACTTCAATATTTTATTTCTACAGGTGTCTGTTTCTTCAGCTGGGAAGAAGAACCACATACAGTCTTTAGTGCATCATCAAAGGCTTGGGACCACAATGATATGGTTAATTGTTTCTCTCTTGTTCTACATCCTGTCCCAGAAAGGTTAAGAAAATTGCCTGAAATGATGATAAAATATGTCCAGGTTGAGCCACTGCACCACATTGGTGTATCTGGCATGTGACAATATTGTCTCTTTGTATGATAACTGTCATCTCCCATACAGACAGGAAGAAAGAAACACTTAATGAGCAGCTAATGGTATTGCAGGAGTTCAAGCAATAAGAAGCTCTAAG
>JBCJKH010075481.1:9335-27769 GCA_039877255.1 Loriculus beryllinus | reverse complement strand
TATAGATACACAGGGCCACCCTTTGTTTATGATACATGCCTCAGTTCAAGCCCATCTGCATCTGAGTTTCTGAATTCCTTGGGAACAGCTGGGATCATTAAACAAAGCCCAGAAACCCTCTTGTAGCGTAAAGGGAACAAAGAAGAAAACTGAGTAGGTGTAAATTTCTTTCAGAATTACTGCCCTACATTATGGCTATTTCAGTAACTCTTCTACCCATGGCAGTTTCATGCTTATTAGAAAGGTCATGCCAATAAGCTCAGCACCTTTTATTCAGATTCATAGGTCAAGATGTCTTAGCTAATTGAGAGTCCACCTGGATAACCTGCTTGAGTACTTTATTATGATTTTGTATAAGGCTATCAGATTTTGCTCCTGAAGAAGATTATTGCATAAAATAAGTAAATAAATAAATAAATGAAACCCTAC
The DNA here is from genome assembly GCA_039877255.1 of Loriculus beryllinus. Taxonomy (NCBI): domain Eukaryota; kingdom Metazoa; phylum Chordata; class Aves; order Psittaciformes; family Psittacidae; genus Loriculus; species Loriculus beryllinus. The sequence continues at coordinate 27,340 of JBCJKH010075481.1, read as the reverse complement.
CTATTCTGTTTAAGCACTTAAACACCTGCGTGGATTTTTATTTCCAGTAATGTTTGGAATTAGCTGATACTGTCATATCTTCTACTTGGGAGGTTTCAGCTCAGGGCTAGTAGGTATTCCTTCTTGGCATGCACAGTGTTTCCATGGTCCAAATGTGCAAGCGCAAAAAGTTCTCCTCCCTGCCATGTGTTCTGAGAACAGGGTGATTTCAGTCTTTGGTTTCTTCTCAACACAAAAACCCCAAGGATTTTTACAGAAGGAAAAGACAGAGCAGAAGAGAGGAAATGCAATTTGCCTTGTCTGCACTGCACTTGTAAGAGAGCTGTAGAAGGAAGGTTGAAGCATTACAGTGATCAGCATATGGTGCTGATGGACCAGCATGTTATCTAGAAAGCATCACTTGCCAGTTACACAATCCACACAGTGCCTTTTCTACAAGGCTTGCAGCAATTTCTGGAGCTGACATTGTTGGGATTCATGGTGTGTAAAAAAGACAAGAAAAAAAAAATCAAAGTCACAAAAGTCTTAACCTATCTCTGGTCTGCAGAATTGGTAGAAATCTTTATGTCATCTCATATTCCCAAGCCCTGAAAATTAAGGCCTGACATCTTATTTGTCATCTTACCTGGCAAATAAAACCAGCAATTACTTTTAAGTGAATAAATGTGAATGGCAGCATCTGAGATAGAGCAATATCTTGGGGTTTACAAAGTTCCTGTTAAGGAAAGACCTGAACTAGGAGCCAACTCATGAAGATGAGGTAGACCTGCTTTCCCCAGAAATGCTCTCTGCAGAGAATTTGTACGTACAGGGTATAGAACGTGCACCCCAAAGTCACTACTTCTCCTTTCTGCTCCTCTCTTTTTGGAGGGCAGGTATGCCTTGCCCTTTCCAAGAACATTTGCAGTATGCAAGTGCAGACTCCGAGCAGTATTTCGATCCAAATAGGATGTATGATAGATTCTAAATCACTGCCAGAAGAAGGAAAGAATGAAAAAAACAGGATTATTCAAAGCTATTAATTTTGCCTCATGAGTACAATTACTAATCACTGGGGAAGGGGGAGAACAGCATGAAAGAAAAACAGTGATTATCAGCCTGCAACATTGGGTAGTTTCCACCTTCACAATTAGAGTGGCTATGTCAGTACCTGGTCTGGCATTTGAGTCAGCTGATACATAGTTTGAAGTTAAAAAACATCAGCATCTGTACTGGCCTAGCCAGCTTTCCTCTTCATCCTTCAACAGGCATTCCCACCCCTGCACAATTCCCACAGCTGCCACAGTGTCACAGGTTTTGGAGCTTTTTGATGGTGTTTTTGATCCAGATCATTCCCTTACCTGGTTTATCAGGCAGCCCTGCAAATCACGATCAAGAGATTGCATCATCACAATCAAGGGGAGTAAATACCATGTTTGTGGGGAAAAAAAATAAAACAAACCACAAAAACCAAACCCAAACCAACCAAACAAAACCAACAGTTGCCAGGGAACAATCCTAGATTTACATGAGTGAACTGATGCCCAAATTTTGTATTAAAAGGTTATGTGGAAAATTTTGAATAAATACTAAAGGAGTTTCATTTTAACAATTCCAGGACATGCCATTTGAAGTTATTACTGGGAAGCACAGCCAGCATGCATCTCCATGGCAAAAGCACACTGAAGTTAAGGAGTAGTTCTGAGAGAGCTGTTTTCCCCTTTAAAAAGACATTGTTTTAATGGAAAGATAGGAGATTGCAAATAGCACAGCACAACTCTTCAGTGTAGAAAAGAATCAATGCAAAATCTCAGATAAGGTCTGCAAATCACAGTCGTGTCCATCAGGGCCAAGTCCTGCTTGCTTTTATACAACAGCCTTATCGACAAAAACAGCATTTCTCCTGTGAGAAAAGGAGATTGTAGATCTTTACTTAGGATATCTATAATTATGTTAGCAGCAAATGATATATAATTCTATTGTCTTTGAATGTATCTATCATCACATTTGTCCCTGGTGGACTCAGAGATTCCAGTTTTCAGCAACCTCAAGCCTTTTTAGTGCTCCCACTGACCCTAGCAACAGCATGTCTGGATTCATATATAAGTAGAGATAATAATGCAATGGTGCCATGCTAGAAGGGGGAGCCGCATGTTTGTTCCTAGGCCAAACTCAGGAGGGAGAACCTGACATGCACATGGTCAGAAAACTCTTTTCTTAAGGATACCAGGTGGTATAACTGATAAAATCTCAGGCAAACTCCACTGACTGAATGCTGACCTTCAGGTGAAGGTACTGTGAAACTAGTGAGCACCATGTGCACATCTGTGGACAGAGTTAGGGTTTTTTACAGTGGCAAAACATTGAAATCACAAGGAACCCAAGACTGGACTTTCTGGAACTAAAATGAGGGTCCGATAAGGACAAAGTAGAAAGCAGTTATTTAACTTCAGAGGACTAATTCTGAAAATTAAACATATGTATCTATGACAAAAACTTTAAATATTTCAGAGGAAAACCTTTTCATACAATATCAATGCCTTAAGGAGTCTTCTGTGATTATTTCCACTAAATAAATGTATCAGAAAAAATATCTCCACCTGAAGCAAGTTCTGAGACATCATAAATAAAAATCCATTCATGGTGCCTAATGCCCTACCTTATTATAAACAGAGAGGAAACGCTGATGAAGTAAATTCTGGTCTATGGATAAAAATACAATCTTTCTAAAGTAGTCTTAATTTTCCATCAAAGATACATATAGCTCTGTGCTAATTCCTGTTCTCCCTGTTGGAGGAACAAAAGCATGATTATCATTAGAATTTATTTCTAAATAAAGACATGTTGCTAGAGATGCAGGATGCTCAGCAAACCACATTTCAGGAAAGAATACAAATCACTTTGTTTTCTATTGCTTTTTTGCCCTCTAAAGTTAGCTTAGACTGACAAAACATTTCCCAAGACAACACTGGAATACAAGGTGGTATTTAGTTAGATCTAAGTCAGAGCTGACATCTGCTTCCATTGACTTTAGCAAAGCACTAAGTAATGTGTGATTTAACTTTAACATACAAAGTGAAGTGTTTGCCTTCTATAAACTCTGGAACAATGTTTAGGGACAGTGAGGCCGACTTGCAGTTAACTCCAGAGAACCCAAACTCCTCCTGCCCCAGGCATTGCTGGATAAGGAGATGTTTGTCAGCGTTTGTACCCACAGATTCACTGCCTTAATGTATCCCAGAGGGTTTTGAACAGCATACTCCCAACTAAGTTATTTTAGAGATGTCTCTGTTCCCTACGAGTAAAGCCTACAATCACCTGTCTATAGCATGAAAGGGTTCTTTTGTGTGTGTGCATTTGCATTGTTTAAGTAACTTTCTTCAATATACATAGCATTCCTCATGCTGCGACATAGACGGGAGGTAAATCAATAAAAGATGGCAGTTCTTTGTTTCTCCTGGCAAAGCAAATTGCTTCTTTCAATTACAGTTTTTCTTCCTCGCTGGACCAATATATACAATCAAGAATTAACTTATTTCAGATGTAAACACCATTGTGCATCCCCGGTGGGTTCTCTGCCCAAACCTGAGATTTTGGGTTTTGTCACCACCCAGGTACAGAAAGCAGAAGCTGTTGTCTCTCACCATCTAATCAAGGTAATAATTACAGGCAGTGGACATGGAGCTAAGAAGAGGAAAAAGGCCTTTCAATCACTGCCTCTGCATTTCAATCGAAGCCCCATGCTGTACAACACTAGAGAACAAGGTGTAAATCAGCTTAAGAACATAGTTCTGCATTCAATGCATTGTGGTTTACAGCTCCCAAATGACCTTCATCTATCTTCCTTAGCTGTAGAGGTGTATAATTGAACTAAAGAGAGGCTTGAATAATGAGGTTGAGAGTGGCAGCTCCGCTGCTGTTGCTTAATAGTGTACCAGCCTTCTACTTTGTTTTCTGATATGTAACAAAATACTGCAGTGGGTCCAATTCTTCAGGGTGACACTTGGTGACAGTCCCTCTTTTAAAATAGAAAAAAGCAGGAGGGTTGCAGACAAAAAAAAATTATAAATCTCTAACTGCAGCTAGGCTCCCCAAATTACAATTATATGAGCTGTTTGCTATTCAATATCTGCTCACAAAAGCTCAGAGAGACAAATTGCAATTACTTGCTCTTCTTTCAGTCATGGAATCTTTCTATTTTTCTAATTTTTCCTTTTTCCTGTGAAAGATTCCCCTCCCAGCTCAGAGGGCTACAGAGTGACACCTTCTAACAAAACTTCTGTACTGGACCTTGCTGGAACAAGCAGAGATGAAGTCTCTGAGAGCAGCCTGCCAAGCAAGACATTGCTTTCAGATCATGCTCTTCCTATATTTATAGGTGCTGGAGTCATCCTTTCTCTGTGTTGGTGAAGCTAACATTAGAGGGCTGCAGTCTTTTCAGCCCTAGTAACACCAGGTTACCACCAGTTCATTACCAATAACTACACTGGAAAAGATCTAGCAGTCCAATAGCCCTGGATCAATGCAAAATGTCTCCCCAGCCAAGCATCTGTTAAAAACAAATGTTCCTCTTGTGGCATGTCTGTTGATTTCATGGACACTAAAAGACTTACTCATGCATTTACCGCACCAATTAATCAGACAGTTCGCTAACTGCCACCCTGTTACACTAACAGTACCTCCAAGTCAGTACGAGGTCTGAGGAGCCTGGAGGAATCTGGAGCAGCAGCTCTCAGACCACACAGGCACAGCCCCAGAAGCAGCTGGTGTCCTCCATGGACCCAGCCAGCTGGATCAGGGTAGTGGAGGTGCCAGCTTTTGACCCAATGGGGGAAGCCAGAGAACAGAAGGAACATCGGACACAGTAACAGACTTCTGGAGAGACATCTTTCCTGCCTCAGGAAAAGAGTTAAAACCTACTTTGCTCACATTTACAATTTGTGGAGAGAACCACAACTCTTCATTCCCAAAATCACCTCTGCAAGATATCAGGAAGCACAATGGCAGTGTTCCAACATCTTCATCAGCCCACTTCACACGAGACATATACAGCAAAAAAGGAAAAATTCTATTGCCTCCAGGATTTTCACTTACTATTTTACTCTCCTGCACTCCCACTTTTGTTGCTTATTCAGTATTGTTGGGCTGGCATTTTTCTTGTGCAGTGTCTGCATAGACCATGGGAGTGAAGCACTGCCTTCGAGAGCCCCGTAACTGAGCTCTTAGACAACCTGATTTCTCACAATTTCATCAGCAAGGTAATGCAGGTGACAGTAGTGAGACAAAGAGGCTCTTGGAAAACTGCAAGACTGATCCCGTTGTCCTGAATAATGCCAGGAGGTAAAAGCCATTATAGTTTTTTTTAATGCAGCAAGGCTTCCTGGAGTGGGAGGCATATACACTTAAGAAACACAGAGTCACAAGGAAAATAAACCACTGGCCATTTGGATATTCCACTGGAAAATCTGCCATGCAAAAATTGGACTTCAAAAATCAAAATGTATTTAATGTATAAATGACCCAGTCTGGCTTTGTAAAAGTCACCTTTGATTGCTAAAATACACAGTTCTCTGAAAAGGAAGAATTGGAGTTATCAAATGTATGTTTTTCCTGGCTCTAGGCATTTCAAGTTGCCATTCTACCCTGTGCTAAATACCTCCAAGAACATTAAGCAGTCATCATGCCCATGTAACTTTACTGTACCTTGTAGAATTTAGATCCAGTTGGCTTCACTTGACTCATACCTTAAATATTCTTTAAAATAAAATAGTGGTACCAAAGGCTGCAGGTGAGTGAAGTTGTACTCTATGAAGTTGTAAGTGAAGTACTTTAATATATAAATATTTGAGAGATTGAGTAATAGCGAATTAAAGCTTTTAAGGACAGCCTGATACAAGTACTGACTTAAAAGAGTGGTCCTGCTTATTTTTAATGGGCTTTTGTTTGCAAGCAAATTATGCCTAGTCTAGTCCCAAGTCTTATCTAAAACACAATTCTGAGCAAACTTCCCTCTTACTGAGAACCTGACTGATGTAACAGTTTCGTTGGGGCTGAATTTTTCCCCTTCAGAAAGGGCAGCATTTCTGTGTTAAGGTTTAAACACATTAAAGCAAGCTGCGGAAATACAGAATGGCAGGAGTTACAGCTGCTTCTTTACTGTAAGGCAAGCTGACTGATGCAGCAAAGGCTGGTATCTCATTTGCAATAGGGGATGTGGCCTTGCCACAAATCTGAAAAATCTCATTAGAAAGAAAGTAATAAAGGTAGTAATACTGTCCCTTGGGATTTTTGGCCTTTAAGTAAGTACACAAAACCTGTCGAGAAAGAATAAGGTAGGAAGAATTCATGCCTTTTTCAATTTCACAGCTCCAGTACATGCCTATGTTGGTTAAACACAATACCACATTCCGAGCGTGATGATCTCCTTGCATTTACTCTGATGACTGACTCTCTTTTGTAGGAAAGCAATACTAGATATTATTTTTCTACATGCTAACACTAACACACCTGGTATATCTGTCTGGGAATAATGGAGAAACTGACTCTTTTCTGTCTAACAGCTTGTGTTACCAGAAAGAAATGCAGAGGTAAACTTAAATTTGGATTCCTGCTTATGAGACAGATGCTTCTCTCAGCTCTTCCCACATGAGTATGCCACAACACCCTTGACTCCAGCTCAGTGCAGTTACTTTGAATTGACTTCAGATTACCTGAAGTAAAGTCTGTGCCTGTGGGCTGCTCCTCATCACCCTAAACTCTGTGGCAGACTTTAAAGAACTGAACAGAATAAAACCTCCCATCCCTTCCTTAATCACTGCCACTTGTGATTGTAGCCACCAGGCTCAGACACTAGGAATCTCACAGATCACAGTGAGTTTCTCAAGGTAACTTTGTCCACACAAAAGGACCGGAAAGCTACTGGTAAGTTTAGGCACACAGACAACGTATTTGTTTAGTGGGACTGTGCCTTGCATTCAAAAACAAGAGAGACTTTGGTATTCCTCCTGTCCCCCATGAAGAAGGGCATCAACAGTTTCCAGAATCCCAAATTTTGGAGATACTAGAATTACCCCAAATGTGATTATACTGGGGAGGTTTATGGTCTCTGGGATGACTAAATCACTGCTACTACCTTATTGCACATAAAATGTTTTCACAGACTCTTAATTGGTCCAATTTACTATAATTCCCTTGAACTCAATGGAAAAAGCTGAACATTTGCAGATGACGAAATTCTTCCCTTTCCTGACAGAGGTAGAACAGGACACACAAAGAACCTAAACCACAAAATGGGAAAACATTCCAAATTAGCAGAATAAAAGGAGGTATTTTATTGATCTGACTTCAGTCTTTAGGAAGCTTTCAGCAGGCTCAAAGGACATCTGCACCCAGGGCAATAGTCTGTTTGCAGCCTGGCAACAACAGTCTCTAGTCCTGATTATCAATACAGCACCCACATTCAGCACTGCAGAGGTACAGGTCACCTTTATTAGGTAAGAGAGAAGGGAAAGGGAGCTTGAATTCTAGCTGAAAACATCCACTGGCAGCATAAAGTGATTTTGCAGCTGTTGCAAGCCATGCAGACCTGTGAAATCTCAATCAGCAGACTCACTCTGGCTGGCAGACAGCTGGGTCAGTGTCACAGACACACACATCTTGTTCAGTTGCACCTCAGATGAAGATTTTTCATTGTAAAAGCCACTACCAGAGGCTTGAGGAAGCTTTATATACCCACACACTGCATCTTGTATGGCAAGAACACAGTCAAGGGAATTCTGGTTCTTGTTTTTTCCCTTGTACCTCCACAGACATAGGGCACGTCATTACCCAGTGAGGATTTACAAGCAAAGACATACAAGACAAGACTAGTCATCTATATTGGCTGCAGCCAGAAACACAAGGCACCTCTTATCACACCCCTCTTTATCAACCAGCTTACCTTTCTCTGCTATCACGTCCTGCATTGCATGTCACTGCAAGGTTCTTCTGAATGACTGAGCTGCTTTTGCTCAAATACAGCCTGACTGTGGCACACAAGCAATTCCTGCCCGCTCTAGCCAGGGCCTGTCAAGGGTGTTTTCCATTTGCAAGCAGAGCACTTCTAACTACAGTCAAATAGAGTAAAACATTATTATAAACAGCCAATACTTGAACCAAAAACACCAAAATCTTGTCTCCATTTCCTATGGAAGATCTTGTTATTTACTGCAAATAGCTACATAGCTATGTAGCCACAATGGAAAATGAAGTTTAAGTCAACTGAAATAACTCAAATCCCCTCTTCCCTGCAAGGTCATCTATGAAAAGAGCCACCAACATTTGGCCAATTGATCAAGCTTTGCCAAATGCTGAATGCAAGCAACTTGTCAGCCTGCCTGTTTGTTTTTGTGGGATGGAGATCCTGACTTGAATAAGGAAGAAAACACAGGAGAATTGTTATACCTTTCCCTAGAAATGCTTTGCAAATAAGTGCCTTTTGGTGCCTTTTGGACCTTTTCAAAGGCAAACAAGTTGCTCCCAAAAGTACTGTAAGCAGTCTCTGACAGGACTGTTTCAACTAACTGCAAAGGCAGCATAAACTCCACCAAAGGCAGAGGATAAAAAGGCCTCTGCCCCCTCTTTGCATCCACCCCAAAAATACATCACTGGGCATCCAGAGGCCAGAGAGATACAATCCCCCTCACTTCAACACAGCCACTTTACATGCAGAGTGATTAACCGAGTGGGTGCATTGGGCTCAAAACATGCCATGAATTCATGACTTACTCAAGAGTAATGTTCACAGGAGCAGTATCTAATCCTCTGAACATCCCAGGCTGGTGGAAGTGTAAGGAAAAGGCTGATGATTAACTGGCACTGTTAAAACCATACTCTGTTGCTTACAATGTAAATTTGGCAGGTCTGTTTAAACTAACATTCTTTCAAAACTGTTGTGTGGAGACTTACTGCAAAATGATTTATCTGGGAGATTACAAAAGCAAACCAAAAACAATAATAAAAGCAGCTAGAATGGAGCTACAACATTAGAAAAGTCTGACCTACCAAGACAGCTCCTGAATTGCTGCTAAATTGAGGAACACACAGAATCACCACAGTTGTACTTCAAATTCTTTCCTTGTTTGAAAAATCCATAGAAAATGTCCTATGTAAAAATTTCTGAGTTTCTGATTTCACTAAAACTTCTAGATAATGCTTGATTTCCAAACCACCTTCCTATCTTCACTATATAGTTTCAAATTGAAATCAAGGTCCTTGTGATCTTGGGAAACACTACCATGTAAGCTAAAGCTGTTCTGAGCACTTGGCAGTGTCTTAAGTTGTGCACTTAATTATAGAAGAGAGAAAAAAAATGACTTTGCATAAATGTAGGTGAGACACACAGCTCTTCATTTCATTCTAATTATAGAAAAATGAGATATCTCCATAGCATAAGTGTGGACAGCAGAGAGTCCTAATTGCGTTATTTGGTCATTAAGCTAGACTAACTCCATGCTAAATTGGCTATCTTAAGTCCCTGGTTTTCAGCCACCCTCTTTCCCTCTTCCTGTAATCTGGAGACCTAAGATATAGCCTTGGGGCATCCACATGCAATCAAGTATAATTTCTAAAGAGAGAAAAGACTGAGAAGAGATTTAAATAATTATTGAGTTCAATTCTTCATTTAATCTTAAAGAGACACTGATCAATTTACTATTTTTGAATGGATAATTATAGTTCCACAGCGAAGACTTACAGAGCACTCATAAACATAACACTAACACCCCCCCAAAAAAAAACCATCCACAATCTCTATGTATTTTCTTACTTTCTTTAATGTAGTTTTTCTGCGATCAATTACAGTGAAATCTTCTGTTAAGCCCAGCAAAGCACTTACAGGCCCTGATGATGATATTTTCCCATCAATTAGTTTTAGGAAAGAAGAAAGAGAGGACAGAGAAGTTCTCAGAAATCAAGTGTTCTGTCTTTGCTCAGCATAGACCAGTAAGCAAGCCCACAGCCATCAGTGGTAGAAATTTCTAATTTATATGCTGGTATAAATTAGAAGAGTAAAGGCCAAAGATTATGAAAAGGTGAAAGTTATCAATTAACTCTCAGTGAGTAATTTATTTGTGTTACAGGAGTCCTCAGAGGCCAATGGAGACAGAGCATTCCTCATGCTAAAAATCACACATTAAGAAAACTGCTGATTCAAGGAGCTTGAATTAATTCACCATTATCAGAGTTATCCTGTCTGTACTTCTATCAAAGCTGCTGCAGTTGTGCACCTTTGTTTATATTTTCTGAGTATTTTCTCCTTTTGGAAATAATATGGGCAGTTGTCACGAGACAAAATGTTTGCCCCTGGTTCCAGCACATCAGTTCTCTGCCACATGCAAGCTCCCAGCAGTGAGCAGATTAGCACAGACCCCAAGAGGAAACCGTTTTGTCACAATGAGCTAAGAGCTTTCCAGCTGATGTTCACCCTGCCATAGGTAGCTGCTATGACACAGTTGAAAAGCATTTGCATCATTACTTATTCTAAGAAATATTAACATTCAGAAAGCAACATCTTACTTCTATGAAAAACAATACATATTATTGGCATTATCATGGGAAGCCAAAGAGGAATGCTCCTAACACAGTGTGAGCACAGCCTCCCTGGAATGTCATCCAGATTTTTCATTCTTATCCACGCTTCTGGTTAGGCATCAGTAACATTTCTTAGGTGGTGTGCAGAGTACGAAATAAGAATTGAAAGTAAGTGATCTGAACTGATTGTTCTCTGGAGACTAAGCAAACAACTCTACCGACTAGGCTTTCAATACCAATGATAAAAAGTGCAAACATTTTATTCAGCAGACAAGTTTGTGAAGAGGCTGCCACATACATTTGTCAACTGTTGAAATTTCTCACTTAACAGTTCTGCCTCTCTCAAGTTAATATTTTCCCAGAGCAGAGACTGAAAGAATTTAATGATCACAGCATCCTTTAGATCTTCTGAGCAAACCAAAATTCTTGCCAGGTAATTGGCATCAGTCCTGTTTACCAAATGCTCTCCAGCCTATAACCAATAAATGATTAACAAGGAACTTCTCAAGTAACTTTCCAGATGTTGTTTATTGAGACATCCTTGCTCTGCAATGACAAATGGGGCAGAAATAAGCAACGTGCAGCTTGGCAAGATCCTGCCACTCAGCAGAGTATCCCCAAGGCTGAATGATGTGGGTGAACACCACTGTACAAAGGTTAAATCTACTTTCCTTTGTATAAACAGACATGTGTCCCAGCTGGTACTCATTAGGTTTGAAGAACTGAACACTCGTATTTTCTCAAAACAAGTAGTAACAACAAGCCTTTAACGCAAGAGGAAAGGGTAACACTTCGGGGTGATACTCTTTGATGTGCCTAATGCTTTATTCTCTTTCTGCTCTAGAGGAAGTCTTAAGACCGCCACAAAGTTTGCAAGAATGAGCTGTGAAAAGTTACACTAATAACAAAAGTGGGAGGGAGGCTATTTTTTCCATTCTTTTGCACCTCATTATAGTCCTAAAAATATTAGTGTTGCTATTACGATAATTCCAATACAAAACAATTTATAGGGGACAAAGCTGCACACATACTGCACGGATAATGCATCTCTGTTACCGGGAGTTGGAAGAATGCAAGTGACCACTAAAATGAACAATATTCAGTATGGTTAAAATGTCAAACCTCTTGGCAAGGGAAGTAGTGGATTACCACGTATACACGTACAGCGCAGGTCTGCAACTATTCCATATACACACAGGGTGACAGAGCTCTAACCTCAGAACTACTGCAATGCAAATTTTAAATCCATAAACAATATTTTTTTCCAGACTATCAAATGGGATGCGATAAAAATAAAACGATAGACTGCATATCATAGAAAAAATGAAAGTTACCAGAACTAGAATAATAAACCTATAACTGGAACAGATCTAGGGAAAAAAAGGTACATTTTAGTGACCAGATTTACAGTTGCAGTGTTGAAATCTACCAGCTGGTTTTGAAAATTTAAAATCTCTGAAGCCTGAAATCCTACAGAAATTTGCATATTTTTTAGAGCCTTATTTTAAAATATGTAACAATTCAGGCACATTTGAATAAGAGACAAAAAAAAAAAGAAGAATAATAGGACCTGTCTGTTTTGGGAGTCAATCAAAACCCGGTACCCTCCCTTTGCCTAGGATGTGATTCACTACTCTGCATCAGACAAATAACGGTAACAGCTCCTGAGATAATGAGTGTATTTCAGCAGCCAGAAAACAGGAGAGAATAGCAACATAGCACAGCAAAAAAAAGAGATTCTTCCTTCCCTCTCCCACACCTTCAGTAGTAATGCTTTGTGTATGACAATGAATGTGCTTTTCCAACCACTATAAGTGACCTGTGGTGATGCTCCAGCACTCTGATTTTGTCCTCTGTTTCAAATCTCTGTGACCCTATAATAACAAATAAGACTTGGGGATGGGAGAGGCTGGAGTGACAGGCGAGACGGTGCATTCTCACATCCAGATGCACCATTATTTGACTTCTGTTCCCTGTGGTTTCAGCCATATACTGGCAGTTCCCCATCAATTTTCACTGGCACTCTCTAGCCACGAAGGATTTAGGATTTAGTTCTGCTAATCTCTGGATCCCATATAACATTAGATATTTAGGCTGTGATCTCAGGCAAGGATTTGTCCCTAGAGTCATATTAGATTACTAAGCCTCTGGGAAACCAAATAATTAAAGAAATCCATAATGAGGGGTATTAGCTAAAGATGTATTCCATGTCACAAAAATACAACAAAATAATCTTGTTTAAAGGAAGAATTTCCTTCAAAGTGGCAACATGCCTCCATCAGTCTGCACATGAGTTGGAAGTGGCTGCAGGTTGCTGGACACAGACCTGGGCAATGAGGCAGACCACTGGGGTCTGCTGGGCTGCACAGTTCCTCTGAAAGCCTGGTTTCCTGGCCTCAGTGAGGAGATGCTGGTAAATCCTCTGCCGCCCAGATTAGAACTGGGTAAACTTTATTTACCTGCATTCATTACCAGCTACACCACTCTCCAGCTGTAGTAGCACTGTCAGCTTGTGGACAGACTGTGAACATAAAGAGGCATCACCCTCTTCAGACTGAAGTAATTTCAAGCACCTGTCCAGCTCCTGTCCATCCAAGTATACACACCAAAAAAATATTTAACTCTAGTCCTGTCTCTCCTCTACCAGTGGCTGCAGCTTTCTTCTCATTCGCACTAGTCCTAAAATGCACTTCCACAGATTCTATATCAAGAACTGCCCTCCTTTCTCATTTCATTCCTGAAAACAGGCCTCAGGCAAAGCCAAAGACTCTCAGCAAAGTATTTGTCTGGTGACCTCTAGATGCTGGAGTTTGATAGATGATGATTTCACTACAAAGAACTTAATCGATAAATCAGTTCAGCTTCTTTCCGAATCAGATACTGACACAACAGCACACTGCAGAAGGGCCTGAAAGAGCCACGGCATAATGTATTGATCACAAACAAGTCAAGAGCCATTGTCAAAAGCAGCAGGCATTGTTCTTTCCAAAAATAAAATCCACACTGTAATGATCTGTTTTCTCTCCTCATTAAATACTTGAAAGGCTTTCCTAGCAGCACTTTTTACTACATGAATATCCTATTTCATTTTGACAGATACATTGTGCTTCTGTCACTCTCTTCATTGTATAGTTGCTTGGTTTGTTTACTGTAAGACGGAGATGTTATTTTATGTCATATCTTCTCCTTCGTAGTGCTCATTTACAAATAGAAAAATCCATGTATGACTTTGTCTCATCTGTCCTTAGTAATGAAATGAATCAAACAAGCTTCTGAGTAGCAAAAGGGAAGTCAGATCTGAAAGAAATTGAGGAAAACAGCAGAATTTGGTTGAAAAATATGATTTTTCTTCTGAGGTTCATATTATTCACATTTTTGATGGAAAGGTAATGACTACAGACAAGCATGTAAGCAGATATGATCCAAGCAGATCACTTTGATGTATTATTTTCAGCAATATCACTTGAAAATGACATTTCAGAAATGTTTACAAAGCAGGATTCATTTCTTGTCCCACCTTCTACTACTCATTTCACTTCTGAGTAGCTTCATGACCCTTTGTAGGGTATGTGCAGGACTCTGCTATGAAAAGTTAACTTTTCTTTGTAGAAACAGATCAGTGGGAACAAGGTTCTGGGTTCTGCCTGGGAAAGGTAAGTGGATTGGTGTTAACATTAATTCCAGGGTCAGACAGAGCACCTTTGCCTTTCTGCCTACAACTGTTTAGCATTGAAATTCAGGAATCATCATAAGCAAAAAAAACTTTCTCTCTAGGAGAAGCCCAAGTCACACTGAGCTGCAGAAGACAGCTGGATGCACCTCAGCACTGTGGACCACTTGTCGTTTCCACAAGAACTGTGGCTGACATCAGTAAAGACCTGTGTTGTGAATAGCTTAGACAGCCACAGTAGCCAACGCTGACAAGAGAATTTGGTTGATACAGCTGCAGGTTGTTCAATACAAACTTGAGCTGCTACCACCTAATTACGCCTTGTGTATTTCTTGTTTAATGTTTTTAGGATCAAGGGCTATTCCCCAGAGCTCCTGCTGAGATGCAGCCTCCCAAATGTTTTTGTAGTGTGCACATGTTGAAACTTGGTACCCACGACCTTAAGCATGAAATGGGCTGAAAAAGTACTTTGTCAGCATGTGAGGTTATTGAGCCTTACAACATATTTTATGGTGAAACAAAATTATGCTAATTAGGAAAGGTATATAGCGCAGTCAATAGGATTATGGTGGACTTATGTCAGTATAACCAAGATCATGGTCTGGCCTATTATTATTAATTATTTCCAGTAAGATTGGTTTGTGTGCTTGAATACATTACGGAGCACAGCTTTCTATTTGCTCTGACTTTATGCGCAGCGCACATAGTTAGATCTGGCAGAGGAGCACAGATACAAACTGAAAGGCTGAATGAGAGCCTGGAAGCTTCTGGCTCTGCTACCCATTCATCCTACAGCCACATGGACATAGCCTAACTTTTTTTTTTTCATAGATTCAAAAGCTTTTCCTCCCCATATATGAAACACAAAGACTTTGAATTATTTTCAACCACTCTCCCAGCTGTTTCAGAAGGGAATTGGGTAATGTTTGTAGGAATCTTTGAAAACAAAGCCCTGCATATGTGCTAAGTGCTATCTTTGTTAGTTTCGTATGCAAGTCTGCAGCAGAATATCCCTAATAAATTTATTGTGCATTCCTGCACATTAACTCTTCGCTCCCATTTTTCCCCTCACAGTAACATAGCTGTTCACACTGCCCTTGTCTTCGATGACTTTCCTCAAAGAGCTGAACAAAGTGGTAGTGTTTGCCACAGTCCTGAACCCCTTGGGTTTACAACCTACAAGTGGGCTGGCAACACTGCCTTGAAACGATCTGCTTTCCACAAGCACCCCAGAGAACAGATTAAGTGAGAAGAAAGGAAAACTGAAAACCAACATCCGTTAGTGCTTTTTTCATTTCAAAAGTGTTTGAGAGAGTGAGTGGAAGGAAAGAGTCTAAAGCTCCCAAACTACACTTTAAAGTATTTTACTTAAGTGTCAAGGACCAAAGCACAAATGTCAGCTCTTCAGGGCTTTTTTCATGAATCACTGCAAATAGAGCCTGAGACAAGAAGGGAAAGACAGTAAAGAGATGTTAGGAAAATTCTCAAGAGATTTGCACTGCTTTTTTCTCTTTTCATGATTTATAGACATACCAGAGCATGCTTTTAAAATAGTTCTGGTTTGGTGCACTACTTGCAATACAGCTCTGCTTATTATTATAATTAACCAGTAGCTTCTCTTGGAATCGGCCTCAGCTCTCCAGTGTTAGGAGGTAACTGTATAGGCTTTTCCTAATGGCTTGTTGCTAACAGCAGGAAAATGCTCTACCTGATGAGCTTCCCAATGCCCCCCTGTGTTAAGTAACTATTACTGGATTCATTTTACCCTCCTACACACCAAAAAGTGGAAACACTCAATCCTGCTGCCATTCTGATGTTAAGCAGTATCCACCCAGGAACTAGATCTATTAAAATCCACATAAAAATGAAGCAAATCAGCACCACTGCTGCAATTTAGCTTTCTGGGTCACAGAAGATGGGAAGCTATGCCAGGAGCAAGGTCTTGCTAACAACAGAGGATTCAAGTCTCTTCTCCCCAAGGAGCATGGACAACTCTTCCGAAGAGCTCTTGTGGCCTAAAATACCAAGGACAGGAAGAGTCCAGCTCTGTTCTCATGACCTGGAGTCATTAGCTCAGACCGGAGTATGGTCCAGTGTTGCCAGCTCCTGCTCCCATCACTATATGGGGACAGTTAGCCAAACTAACCTTACTACTGCTGGAGTAGGAGTTTTGACTCTCCAGAGCCCATCTCAAACTCTTCCAGAAGGTAAGGCCAGCTTCAGTGCTTGTCTACATGCCATAAAATGTGTAAAATGGCATTTAAAATGTTTAACTTGCATCATGTTGCAATTTAGAGAGGAAACTGAAAGAGAGGAGGAAGGAGAGGGAGAAAGGAAACATCATACTTCACAAATGAAGATCTCAACAACAAATGAAAGGTTGGCATAAAAAGACATTTAAAAAAATCATCAAAACATGATAGATTATCAAAAAGGCTAATCCAATTCCTGGCAGTGGGCTACAGCTGGATTATAACAAGCAACAAAGGCTTCTTGTATTCAGTTAAAAAAGAAAATCTCTGTTACTATTTTACCCTGTATCTGCCTTATTTTGGCACATGTTGCTGGAAACTCAAACAGAACTCTGTAACTTAGATAGTAAATAATCTCCAGACTTTTTCTCAGGTCATGCAAATTATCTGTGTGCAACAGAAGTCAAAGGTACTTTTGTGAGAAGAGCACTTGATAAGATTCATTCAAACTGTATGTCCAGTTTCACATTTCCTTAAATTCTTCAAATTCAGTATTCTTTCAGTAATACCAGCTAGAGCTTCACTGCTTCGTGTGATGTAAAGCAGTATTATCAGCATTTGGAGAGAAGTAGGAATTGTTTTTTAATATTCATTACTAGACAATTATCAGTCATATCATGTGTTCATTTGAATAGATCCATCTGTACAGTAGCTACAGGCACACACAGGACACTGAAAGCAACTGTAATACATATCCTTCACTTCTACCCATCCTCCTTATGGCTTCCTGAGGGAGACAGTTATAACTTTGCTGTAGCATCACCTTCAGCTGTTCAAGTGTCAGACTGTGAGTTCACACTTGAGGTGTTTCCTTCAAGCTTTTCTAGCTCATTCACCAATATTATCAGCTACAGAGTGTAGGCACCCTGTTCAGGACTGAATCTCTCCTTAAAGACCTCTAACACTGCACTTGAGAAATGCCTTGCTGTAGCCTCTGGGGCAGAACACAGCCCTGCTTTGGGACTGTTTCCACAAAAGAGGAAATATTCAGGATCCTGACTAGGGCATTTTGATGTTACCCAGGTATGCCAATCCTGGTGATACTTTTGATACTGAAAAAAACAGTGGAATTAAAGTTCTTTTAATAAAACAGCTTGTAGGTAAATACCAAAGTATATTCTCAACTGTGAACTGAGATCAACCTGCTAATCCTTGGCTGTACTGAGAAAACTATATTTCTGTTAGCCTCAAAGACAGCAAGCTTTGCACAGTGAACACAATTGCAAGGGGAGGCAGGAGATATGAAGCACATAAGAAGCTGTTCCAGCCACACTCCACCACCTCTATCTTCAGCTCTAAATCTACTTATTTGGGTAGTCCCTAGGACAACCTCTGCCAGTCTGGAAGTAAAAGAGAGGGAGCCAGGAGTCCCATAGAGGCAGAGGCTCTGCATACATGTGAGCATATGCACTGCAGAGCTTTGAAAGATGCAAAAAAGGAGCAGGGCTGCATCTCTGAACTGTTTCAGCAATCCAGTGAAGCTGGTCAAAGGCAGCAGAGAATAGTATCAGCTAATGCATAGTACCAAGGTTTTC
>JBCJKH010075478.1:0-13546 GCA_039877255.1 Loriculus beryllinus | reverse complement strand
GGGCAACCCATTCCAGTGCTTCACCACCCTAACAGTAAAGAATTTCTTCCTTATATCCAATCTAAACTTCCCCTGTTTAAGGTTTAACCCATTCCCCTTGTCCTGTCACTACAGTCCCTAATGAAGAGTCCCTCCCTAGCATCCTTATAAGCCCCCTTCAGATACTGGAAGATAGAAAAGGTTTAGGGGGTAGTCTCTTTCTGGCAGTAACAAACCAAGTAATACTACTAATACTGCAAAGTATAACCAAACTTGCAGAATTTGTTGTCCTGGAAATATCAGAATTCAACAAATTTTTCACTTACTTTTTCCTCCAGAGTACTGGACTTCTTCACAAACAGAAAAGATAGAAGCAATATTTTATATGGTTAAGCAAAAAAGCAGATAAAGACAGTTTTATAAATAAAATATTATTTTTACCAATGAAATTAATGGGTGTTTAATAAAAGAACTTCTATTTCGTGGAAAGATTAACTTGTATCCTGAGTCATAACATTTATCTGACAAAAGTACAACTGCTATCCTAAAAAATAAACCAAATTTGATTTTACCAAGATTAAAACTCCTTGGCACAAAGCGAAATGGGCTTTGTGGCTACTTTACACACATCAAGAAATCAGTAACATTTCTCACGGAAAATTCTGAGGAAATGAGAGATTCAACTGTAGTTTTGCAGGGCTCTATCAAGAAAGTACAGCAGAAATAACATCTGCAGTTAGTTACCAGTTATCTCAGTCAAAAGCTTTTCATTCAGAAGTACAGTAAAAGATGCCATTTCTTACATGTCTATAGTATGTGTACCCATCACAGGTGACTGAAATATCTGTGAAAGAAACCAACTGCAATTATTAAACACCCAACAATGTTGTGTTATGAGACCTGACTTAAAATGTAAATGTTCTCTTCCAAAATGATCTTTTCCTCAAAATACGTTAGAATGATTCCTGAATTTGACATTTTAATCATGTATTTTACAGGAACTGTTGTACATTTAAAAAAAACCAACTTGTTATATATATATAAAAACTATTGTAAACAGGCCTGATGCCACAAAGAACTAAGTTCTTGGACTGTCACAGGAATGTGCCCTATGACTTTTTGGAATTCTTTGTAGAGAATCTTCTGGATACTATTCTTCTCTGCTCCCCAGTCACATCAAATGCAAAGACTAAACCAGTTTAAAAGGAGTTTGTGATGAGTGTTGCTGCAGTAATTTTTATTTCCATGAAGTGAAAAATGTGCTTCCCTGCAGCAAGCAGTGAAATCTTTCCCAGATTAGAATTTACAAGCATACAAACAAAGCAAGACTTTTGGTGTGGTTTTGTTTTTGGTTTTTGGCATTTTTTTAATAAAAAAACACAAAATAAAACTAGTTTTTATGATAGCAAGCAACCTTCCAAACACTAGCTTTTGAAGCATTGGTCCCAAGTCTGCAGAAACGCTGATTCAGTGCTTATTCTGCCACAATGTACTTTTGCAACGTGCACAGACACCTCAGTCAGCTGATAAAATATCGACAGACAGGCAAAGAGCAGGACACACAAGCTGTAATACTGGTTCTCTGTATTGGGAATAACTCACAGCATCTAGGTAGTGGGAGGCTTATAACAGGGAGGATCCCTGTTGACCAAAGAAGGGCCTACTATATACCATGCTGGAGGGAGCATGCAGTGGGATTAACAGCAAGGCCAGGAATAATACCAGTAAGGTCAGTATGATAAATCTTGGGAAAAAATGCCTGGAAAGAATATCAATTCTGCATGCCCCTGTCATAGACGCTGGGACTTATGGATGATCCTGAATGGAAAAAGAATGTATGAGTCAAACGGAAAGCCCTCCAGAGGTGCAGAATTGCCAATGTTCTGAGCACAGGGCAGAGTTGGAGCTTGGTTCAACCACTGCCTTTTCCTACTCCAGCCTCTGGACCACTGTTCTGACCATTCATCTGAATTCACTGCACTGGGGGTGTGCCTGCTGCTAGTCTGGCAGCAGCCGCAGATAACCAAATTTGTTGGGTTGTCTGGGTAAGGTGGCCAGGTACCAGCTGGCCCCATCTACATCATGCCCTAACAGATACTGGTGCTCAGTGAACCTTACTGCCCTTGTGTAGCAGCGATGAATAAGCAGCTATTCCCAGACTAACTGGGGAAAACACATCTTCCTCTAGTTGAAGTGAGCCTCAGCTTGAGGCTGCAAGATTGGTAGACCCTACCTGTTGCCACCACTCCTACTGCCCCTGCCCTCCTAGGGCTTTACTTTCTGGAGTAATGTAGACAGACATGAGACAGAAAAGCACTGGGCTTTTGGTACAGGCAGTGTATTTTGTACAGGAGGGAACAGCTACAAGACTCTTACTGACCCCAAAACCACAGCTATCCAAGAATGAGGGGGAAATTGAGGGGCACCTGGAAAGCTACAACAGTACAATGGTTCACTTCAAACTGCACTCCAGGGAAAGGGAATCTCACCTCTACAAAGCTGGGGAGGGGGGACAGGAAGGGGGACGGGATGGGGTGGGCTAGTTGACATAGAAGTACAAACCTGTCATGGCAGCCCTGCAGAAAACCGTTTACCACAAGTTCAGCTGGGTGGCAAAGTACGAGCCAGCCCTGGGAACACCAGCAATCCCTAAAAATATAAATTTCTAAAGAAGGAGGCCTTACCACTTGAAGACCAGAAAAGGCTTAGTAGGCAGGCTTTGGAAAAGTGATAATGAAATTAAATATGCTCTGCTACATATGATAAATAATCTTATTTTATCTTAGAAACTATGCCATGGGTTTTGGAGACAAAAGATGCATATGTCCAAGCAGTTTGTAGGTACACGCTGCACAGGAATATACAGGATGTGAACTAGGCAGGGTTTCAGCAGCAGAGGGTGCAGGATGCCCTGCCTGGGAAGAGGCCATGAACTTCCAGGTGTTACTGTCATGTCACATTGGCACTGACACGAACAGCACCTACCAAACCTTCAACTGGTCAGAGGAGCACAGAATATTCTTGCTTGAGCACAAGCAAGAGTAAGAAACAGCTTCAGCCAGCAGGTACAGGAAACACAAATCTGAAAGACTTGCAGAAGGGACACGGCAGGAAATGTGCTCTGGGCAGGAAAGGTTCCATGCCAACACAGTACGTCCCTGAAGAACTGCAGCTATTAGCCACCTACATCAGGGAAAGGGCACCCTTGAGGGACTGCAGCTGTGGGCTACTGACACTAGATCCATACCCACACTAGAGCAGTGGCAACCCTTAGGGACCATAAGCAACCCTCACTGGGGCAGGGACACTTAGAAGCAGAGAGTAGCAAAGGAAAATCAGTAGGAAGTAAGGAGCAGCAGAAAGAGACCATGAGGGTATGGCCTTCCTGCTCTGCCTGTCATGTCACTGAAGGAGCAGGGGATAGGCTTGAGCATAACCTGCAGCAAAAACTAGGATGGGCTGGGTAGGGGTGCTTGGCTAAAAGCAGGGAAGGGGGAGGACCTTAGGGGTTTTGATAGATCATTTTCTTTCTCTCAATGCCCAAATGCATCAGCAGAAGTTTAGGTTAACTGACAGTAAACTAACTTAAGTAAAAGTTCTCTGAGTTGAGACTGTTTTGCTCATACATAATATTCTCTCCAATTTTATAAGGCTTCAATGAGTAGGTCTCCCTGCTAGAGCATGGAAAACAGTTTGGCTAAAAGAAAGAGGCTCGCTCCTGGCAAGATGATCTTAACTGACCAAGATTACTATTATTACTGCATTTCACTGACACAGCTGTCACCTGATGAAATACAAATTGATTGCAGTGAGAGGTTCAAGACAGCAAGAAGTAAAGCAGAGTCCCTTCTCAAGCACAGGCAACCCCACCACATGCAGCAGAGTAACATCAGGAAAATATCGAAATTGGTCTTGGCTGGACAGCAGTAGGCTGAGTCATGCTAACCTCCTGCCAAGTTAAATCACCGTAAATAGGGAAAGCTTAGGGATTGATGCAGTGATGTCATTTTGATGTAGCAGTGCAGTAGCCATTTCATATAAAAACCACCACATTAAAAAAAGAACAACCTCCCTCTTAGCCATTTCAAATTAGAGTACACAGAAAGATGCAGAAACATGTGCTGCACCTTCCAAGTTCATGCTGACACGTATGCACACTATCACTGCTATTAAAACTGTTCAGCTGAAAGTAAGTTGTGTGGGTTTGTGTTGTGTTTGATTGGTTTTGTTTTTTGTTTTTTGTTTGGTGTGGGCTTGGGGTTGATGGTTCTTTGTTTGCTTTTTTGTTTTGTTTTGTTAGAGTTTTTTTGTTTTTTAATCAGATTTAAATGGCAAACAACTCCAGAGACCACAAAGCAGAGATCAGCCTCCAGCTGAAAAGCTCCATCTACTTGATTAAACACATGCTCTTTGCACCATCTTTTATCCAACTAGTCATTTTTCTCAACACTGACTTGCCTCAGCAATAAGTCAGGGGCACAAGTGTTTCCTTCTCTTTTCTCACAGCCCTATAATTATAGTAATCATACAAAGAAGAGATATCCACCTGTAACTTCATCTAGGTTAGTGATCATACAACATAGATACCTCAGCTTCTAGCACATATTTTGCTTGCCTCCTGGTGCTCACTATCACAACTGTGTCTCAATGAACAAATTCTACTCAATCCTTGCAAAGAATACTTAAATAATGCATTCTTCAGTCCAAACTAGAGATCCTCAGTCAGAAGACAGCTTTTTATGTCTTCATCTTTCTCCAGTAGAAAGGGAGACCTTTTGAGCCTTGTGTCGGAATGCAGCAGTTCTCTGCTGCTCATCATGTATGAATTCTTTTGTTTAGCTTTCCTTCTGTTGTGTTCTTCCTATTAATTGTACAGAAGATCTGCTGCCTAACACTTTGTTGTTGTTGTATTTTGAAAACCAGATGCCTAAACTTAGATGCTGGGCTACCCCAGTGATTTCGCAGATGCAAGATGGCTGAGCCAGTGTCATGCCTCACAGCCAGCTAAAGACGGCAGCCTCCTGCCCCCCCAGCTCCCTCCATTCCACTTCCACCTCATTTCCACTCTCCCATGCTCAACCTTGCCACTCCTTTGTACTGGCTTCAACACTCATAGACTGCAGAGCAAACTCAATGCATCCGATTAGTCATTTGCTGACTTATCAAGCTGAATCATCTCAGTACAAACCCCAGTGGGCACTGGACCAAAGGAGGAGAAAAATTGAAAGATCCCACCCCTCAGCAGGAGCAATCTGTCAGACTGCCAATGATACAAAAACCCACATTCAACCTTCTTCTGGATGCAGCCCCAACAATATCTAAATTCCAGCTTTGCCTTACTTGGAGAGCTCATACTTGGCAAATGAGACAACACTTTAATACCAGTTCTGAGGTCAAAACTGAAAGCCCTTTTTCTAAGCAAGCTCAAATAACAAAGTTCACCCTTGCTTAATAATACATTCAAGTCCTGCTAGCAGCTTTCATATGCCTAAAATGGATGATCTGATAATAAATTCTCAGTCCAGAGGCACACACTCCTCTGCTCAAATTATGAAGTGAGCAGTCCCAATGAAACCAGTCACCTCCAAACTGTCACACAACAGCTGAGCTTGCTTGTAAGGCAAGACCCTTAACTTTCCCTAGCAGTTCTGCAAATTCAGACTACAGACAGCCTGCCAACAGTAACATCAACATTCTCGGAAGTATGTCATGCAGGTTTTTGCCTTTATTTTAATGTAAGCTTGCACCACTAGAAAGGCGAAATTCCCCTGGAGGGCCCCACCCTCCCCAGGCTGACATTCTCAACAGTTCTTGAATTCTTACGCATTTTGTGCAAGGAAAAAGTGCCCAAACTAATTATAAGCTATCGACTTAGCTTGTGTTATCAGCCATCAATAGTATGTACATAAACTAAGCAGCTTTTTCAGAGCAATCTGTTAAAAATGTAGCATCATTTCCTCAGAATTCAAAACAATAGCCCTGAAGGCAGTTTCTGGGCACTTCCTCTCCAGTGAAACAGAAACCAGACAGACTCTCTTCACCTCCAAACTTTTTGGCAGAAAGTTTAGGAAGACTACTTTTGAGTCACACCAGATACTTCCACATCTTAAGAATATCACACCAGAGATCTTACGGTCCATAACTGTGAAGACTGCTTGCAGAGTTTCCCACTTAAGCAGTAAGATGATATCTAAATGTCAGCAGCCTGAATCATCTGTAAGATCTAAAGGTGGTTTCTGTAAAATTGTACTAGTTGTCCAAGAGCTCAGATTTGCTAAGCTACCAGTTAAGACTACAATAAAGCCACAACATAAGAACTGAAGTCAAATGGGCTTGATGCCAAGCTGCTTATCCTGCAGTTAGGAGACATATTTAAGTGTTGCGTTTACAAAGCACTGGAAAGAAAATGCCTAGGATATAGCACTGAGTATTCATATTAACACGGTAAAAAAAAAAGGTTTCTTAGAAATAAGCCATATAAACAGCCGCGACAGCGCTCGACCCATACCCCAGGAATAGAAGACAGGTCAGCAGCCCCCTCCAAGACCGGCGGGGCAGCGGGGTTCGCGGCAAGACCGCTAACCTGCGCCCGCTCCTCCTCACCTTGGGCAGTGACCAAGACGGCGAGCAGCAACACCACCACCACGGGAAGAAGCCTCCAACGCAGCATGGCTGCCCGCTCCCTGACCGCTATAGCTGCTCCCACTCGGCAGGAAGACTGCACCGTACTCGGGCGGGGTGCGCCGCGCGGTGCACGCCCAGGCAGCCGCCCTGCCAGGGTAGGAGGAGAAGGGCGGTGCCCGCCTTTCCCTTCGGGGCTCCTCCTGGGGGGTGCCAGCCGCTCCTGCCCGCCGCGGTGGCCGGGCAGAGCTGCGGTGTGTGAGCCTGTCCTCGGCGCCGTGGGGTGCCCGCAGCTCTCCTCAGGGGACGGCGGCGGCTGGAGCCTTGTTCTGCAGCAGGCTGAGGCCGAGAGACGCGTTTCACGTGCGGCACGGGTCGAGTCGTCCCGGCTCCGGCGGGCTGGAGCAGGAGCATGGCTCTGGGACGTGCGGGTGTGTGCTGCTCAGCACCGGCCGCTCCTGCAGACGGAGGGAACGCACCGGACCAAGGAGCCCCGAAAAAACCTGTTCGCTAGACGAAGCGAGCCTCCGGGCTTGAACACTGGCCACAGCTTTTAATAGTAGATGAGTACTGCTACAGCCCTGCTCTCCACCCAGCACTGCCTTTTCCTGCTTTTCCTTAGGAAAAGTTACCCAACACTAAACATGCCAGGATGCCTAATAATATCGCCCAGAGCAAGCTTTGGTTGTTTTGGTTGTTTTGTTTTAGTTTTTTGTTTGTTTGTTTGTTTTGTTTGTTTGATTGGACAGAAAGTCGTTAAAATAGCTTTAATATGTACAAGCAATGCTGCACCGCACACGTAACTGACAGGTACAGATGAAACCTCTCAGCAGTTTCTTAACTAATTGTGCTGATGTGGGAAGGTGAATACCCTGTTTTCATAGAAGTCCTTTTCCAATGGCCATTTTGTGTCATGTATCAGATACTTTGGGTTGAAGTCCCCTGGGAGCTGATGTGTCAGCCTGGAAGTGCTGCCGCTGTGTGTCAGGGTGTTGACACAGTTGTGTTGTGCTCTGCCTGGGGACACACATGACAAAAACACCTCTCCCAAATCCTGATTTTCATTTAGTGAGTATGCACTGATGATTGACTGGATGATAAGTAGTTCATTGTCACACAGAGTGTGACTTTGAATGTTACTGGTGGTATGCGGCTGACTTGGATTCGCTGGTCGTAAGCCTATATTTTCGTCTGTGGTGTCTATGACTCTTCTCTAGCATTTGTAGGATCTTGCCTGCTGGAAAAGTGGAAAGTCAAGGAGCCAGTGAATCACTGTCACCGGTTCATAAATTGATGGTAATAACTTTCTTCTCTTTGGCAGCACCTAGTCGTGTTTTTTAAATTTAACCAGAGGCAACAAAACTTTAACTGTAGTAACAGACTTAAACACACTTAATCTTAAAATTGAGTTGTATTTTAAAGTAAGGATAAACTTTTCCATTAAAATAGCTGAGTTTTGCAGAAGTACTGGAGTTAAATTACATTGTTGTTAGCTGTTTCCTTTTTTCTGGACTCCAGCCCTATAAGGTAACATTGAATCCATAGGTACACATCGGGTATGCCAGCTGTGTAGATCCAGTCATTACATTTAGGTGCACAAACACAGGACATTATTGATGTTGCTCAAAGGATATCCTTTAACAGAGTGTTTGTTTATAGCGGTTGTTAGTCATCATCTAATAAGTTGCTGTCTTGACAAACAGAACAAGAACTGGTACTCAGAGTACTGCATGCTTCTCTGCAGCCTTTGTTTTCCTCAGGATTGCAGAAGTAACAGAGAAAGCCTGGTTATCTCACTGAAATTATCACGTCAGATCAGGGCCCTGTAGCTTCTTGTTTCCAGAATTAGTCTTTGTCAAAGTTACCATCTTCAGATGAGATAAAAGCAACTTCCTGTTAGAACAGATGTGAGATGCCTGCTTTGCACTGGAGCTAGTGGTTTTTTCCACTTAGTTCAATCCTTGAGGCAGGAGTACAGTTTGCTGGCACTTGTGAAAATGAGTTTCATAATTTGTGGTTACCAGCTTTTCTAGTTGTGAAACTTTGATCAGAAAAACACCCAGGCTTTGTCTTTCCACATGTAAAGCCAACTCATCTGTAAAAATAAAAATAATTTAGTAACAATGCTGGTCATCAGATTGTGTGAGTAATCCCAGACCCACTGTCTTTGACCCACTCAACCTGAAATGATTCCTCTGCCAGGTCTTTCACTCTCTCTGTGTCTTGCCCATAGCCTCTACTAGGAAGCTTCTGCAAACAGCTTGAGCATTCTCATCTGAATCATGGCTGATCTGAAAATGCCTTAGAAGGAGAGAAGGTTGCCTTAAGACTTATTCCTAAAGAACAGGATCTTTAAGAAACATGCACAGTCTATGGTTTGGTCAGATAAAAAATAGGACTTGTACAGCAGCATAATGAAGGCTTTAAGTTGTAAACCCAGAATAAAGTGTTCAAAGTTAAGCAAACTTAGTGATGTGAGCAGCTAAAGAGCTGTCTTTGGAGCTGTCTGTGACCTATGAAGATAAATGCTCGTTCTTCTCAGTTTCCTCCAATTCATCTTCTGAAGTAAAATCATTGTAGCTCTTTTCCTGCCTCAAAATAATGTTTTGCCCCTTTTACCTCTGAGCTCCCAGTCTTGTCAGAAACAGCACAGATCTCCAGATGTTCAAAGAAGCAAAGGAAAGACAAATAGATTTTTATTTGCTAAAAGCAAAGTCTTCATGGGGCACTTAAAACCCTACTGCTTGTCTCCTGAGAATACCTTTTGAAAGAAGGTGGCCGCAGCCATTGAGGTAGATGGTGAAGCGGATAGGTGAAGACAGCACTAGGGAAAAAAGAAGGTGTGCAGTATTGGCAGGGGTGAAAAGCTACTATTAGATGTGCACACACATTTGATTACTGTTAAAAAGTTGGTATGAATACAAAAATAATCCTAGAGATTACCTTGCCTTTTTTTGCTTTTCATATCTACCAGAACTTGGCAATACTCTATGATGACTCTTTTTATTTCAGGTTGAATGTTTCTGACACCAAGGGGCATATTTGGGTGTGTTGATGTTTTAATTGTGGCCTCATCTATCAGCATGTTTTGGAAGGTTCTTTGCCAGAAGCATCTCTTATTTTTTTTAATCAATTGTAAATCAAACTGAAGGGCAGGATTTCAGTTCTGGTTTCTGCTCTGGCATCTACCGAAGCATGTATTCCGAGCTTTGTTTCTTCTTTCTGTGGGGATATAAAGGTTCACATATATCTTTTATTTTTAAGTAAAAGTCAAACACATGAAACCTTATGTTCTCCCAGTGTTTTCATACTTGAGCTGTGTGAAGGTGAAGGGCCTAGTTCCACCAACAAAGTTTCCTGTATATAAGAGTAGTATTTTAGCAGCAAAATAAAGTTTTAGGGGCACTAACAAACTAATATGGTATAGTCAGTCAGTCAATGCATTTGTGAATTTCTTTTTTCTTTTTTTTTAAGGGTGAAATATAAAACTTGTATTACAAACATAGTTAACCCCTATTTGATCTTTGGGGAAGGATTATACAAACTGCATCAGATTTGTCTGGATATTTTGTTTGTTTAAAAGCAGCAGTATTACTTCCTGTTTTAAGTGTATGTTCAAAATGAGCCAAAGCTGCTGCAGAATCTGCTGTGTAACCTCTCCTGGCTCCCCTGTTGTGTACTGTTTTGTGATGCTCTCTGTTTTGCAGGACAGAAGACACATCAAGACATTGTAGCCTAAGGGTTTCTTCCTAGGGAAACAAATTACATTCCTCTACAACCAGCCTGTTCAGTAGCAAAGATCATTTCAGAAAGGAGTTTCTGCAAAAGATGTGTAGATTCCGAACAGTCTCTGCAAAGGCCAGTTACGCGGTCTTAGTCATCCTTGTCTTCTGCAGTAAACGCCTTCTCTGTTGGTACTTGTTCCCTTCCAGTAGGTAGCAGCAATACTGCAGTATGTGTATGTGACTTAAAGCACTAGCTCAGACAGTAAGGCACCAAGGTCTGTAGCAACTGAGAGCCCATATCCTTTAAATCTCATCTCATTTCTAGTACTGTAGAGATTCCTTCTATTACAGCTATCAGCTAGGTATCATTTCCTTTTCAGATTCCCTCCACATAGCTTTATATTTTGTTTTATTCTTTTCTACCTTCCAGTAACATCTGTACAAACTTTAACTACATTTCCTATAGACTATCCAAAGACCTTTCTACATCCAAAGTCTATTATGGTTTTCATAATAAAGAGAAATACGATTTTATAGATAATTTTTTGGCATGATAATCAACATCTGAAAAGACATTAGGTGAATAGTTCTTTAAAAAGTAGCCGTATTTTGTATATCTTGGATGCCACTCAAAGTTTAGTTTCATAATAGAACACACAACTTATTGATTAATGAAATAACTTATTCTCTCACAAGTTGTTGGCGGTCCTTTGTCATTATTGCAGTTTATCAGAAAAAGAGGGATATTTTATTTCCTGTGTAACCTCTTTTAAGCAAATACAGCTCACGGCAGCAATGCTTAACATGTTCTTCCTCAGTAATGGAGACTCAGCTATGCTTTTATGCATACATCAGTAGAATACAAGGCTGTCAAACAGATTTGCGGTAGTGACACACAGGCTATTTAAATGGATTAATCCTAATATCCATAATTGTAGATACTCACTGCTAGTTCTCTTCTGAGTACGTTTTCTTAACTATTACACAGATCTTGAGGACCTAACTTTCCTGGAGTTTTCTAAGCAGCCTCTTCTCTACTATTCTCTCCTTCTCTTAGGAGTCAAATTCATTTTCTTCTGGAATAACACACACCAGTAGAATTGGAACAAGTATCCTTTTATTAGGATCAGGTGTTAAATAGCTAGCTTCCCATTGTCTAAGATATTGAATTAATTATACATAAGCAGCGGTTTTATTAAGATGTTTTAGTAGTTCCTCTGAAAGATATAGCGATGTCAACGTAAGCAAGACTTTAAGAGGTCTTCTTTGTTAGAATTAATTCTGTGGTACTTTTAGGTAAAGCATACCAAATGTGTTGCTTATTATTATTATTATTTTGTATTTCTATGGTTCCTTTCCTGTTGAACAAGTTTGTTTTGATTTGTTGTTTTACAGTTACTGCAGTGTGTTCACATTTCTGTTATCTAATGTTAAATATTTATATTCACCTTCCGTAATTAAAGATCTATTTTAATTCCTGTTTCAGAAGACTACAGTATTTCACTGAATTCTAGTAAGGTGAGGCTTTTGGTGTCTAGAGAGCCATTTGTAACAGTATGTCTTCATAACAGCATTTCCTAGAAATGTCTAGTCTAGTACAAATGCTGAAACCTGTCTGGTTGTAGCAGTATACGTTATAGACCTCTACACAGGTTTATCAATTACAGTGAAAAGCACTTTTTTAAACAATAAAGGCTTGTAAGGTATGCTATAGTACAGACATATCCAATGAAAGCAAAATAAGTCTTCTGCTGATAGGAGCTCTTGATTCCTCTAGTGATGTTTCAATTTTATTAACTGTATAGATCTCTCTTTGTAATTTAACTGCTGAGATTCAGGTTTCATGGTTATGTATCTTTTGAAACCTGTTTTTCCTATATTCATATTATTCCGTGAAACTTTGGCTGGTTTAAGTCTGTTTTACTGTAAATATTTGACTTACTGAAAAGAAAACCTGCAATACCTTTCCTCTATTTCTGGCAAAGTGATATTTTCAGGAATGAAATGTTTGTTCTTTTTGAAAAACTTGTGATGTCCAATTCTGTTTTTTTTTTTTTCTTCTAATAAAAAAAAAATTAAATTTTAAGCATTGGGTCTAAGGTCTTCATTCTCACAGGCCCTGCATCTGCCTTCCAAGACTTGGGTGGTGTGGTCAGAGCACTTGCCAGTGAAGACTGAGGTAAAGAAGTAATTGAGAACCTCAGCCAAATCCAGGATAGCCAATTCTGATAGCATCCAGAGATTTCCTGCCCCTCCTGGCATAATTCCTTCTAGTCAGGACACAACACTCCTGAGCTTGTAGCAGGTGATGCTTGAATATGATCCAACAGTCTTGGGCCCCCTGCCCTCTAGGGCTATAACCCATGGAACCTTACTAAGCAGGTTCCTGAAGAGGCTCTCTTGCAGTCTGCTCTCTTGCAGTCTAGGGCAATGAGTTTGCTGCACACTCTTCTCACTCTCCTGAGGATCTCGAACTCAACCATCTCATGATTGCTACAACCAAGGCTGCCCTGGATCGTCACATTTCCAACGAGTCCTTCCCTGTTGGTGAGCACGAGGTCAATCATGGCACCTCTCCTTGTCAGTTCCTCTATTACTTGCAGAAGGAAGTTGTCTTCCACACAATCGAGGAACCTCCTGGATTGCTTGTGCCAGCAGTCCTGTCCCTCCAACAGATATCAGGGTGGTTGATATCAGGGTGAGGACAAGGGCCTGCAAGCGTGAGGCTGCTACTGTCTATAAAGTGCTTCACCCACAGAGTCCTCCTGAACACAAGTAGTAGTAAACGTTTTTACAGCAACTGGTTTTTCATTTGCCAAGGTGTGTGTTCCCTTGTTAGCTCCCTGCAGAACTACGAAGCGGTTGTGGGTGGTGATGGCCGATTTTGCAGAAAGCGCCTTGCTGTTAATTGTCCTCTTTCTCCTTTTTTTTGTTGAGTATTTTTTTGTTTTATTTTTCTGTTACTAGCTCCCAGCTTCCTGTATTACTGCCCTCCTCCTTTTCTGGATGCTCTGTGGTGGACACTTGAGGCCCCTGCACAGTCTGGCCCTGGAGCAAGCAGCGCTGCTCCCTCTCAGCTCCCCTGACACCTTTCAGGTACTGACAGCGTCCCTCAGCTCAGCCCCTGCTGCAGCAGGACCTGCACCCATGGTGCACCCTCCCCTGCCCATGGTGCACCCTCCCCTGCCCATGGTGCACCCTCCCCTGCCCATGGTGCTCCC
>JBCJKH010075470.1:0-13566 GCA_039877255.1 Loriculus beryllinus | reverse complement strand
CGCTCCAGCACCTCAATGTCTCTCTTGCAGTGAGGGGCCCAGAACTGAACACAGGATTCCAGTGCCCAGTACAGGAGGATGATCATTGCCCTGGCCCTGCTGCCACACTGGTGCTGATCCAGGCCAGGGTGCTGGTTGCTTCCTGGCTGCTTGGGCACAAGCTGCTTGTGCTCAGCTCCATCAATCGGCGCTCCCAGGTCCTTTCCCATGAGCAGTTTCCAGCCGCTCTTCCCCAAGCCTGGAGCGTTGAAGGGGGTTGTTGTGGCCCGAGTGCAGGACCCGGCACTTTGCCTTCTTGAACCTCATCCCATTGGGCACAGCCCATGGATACAGCCTGTCCAGATCCTTCTGCAGAGCTTCCTACCCTCCAGCAGATCAACACTCCCACCCAACTTGGTGTCATCTGCAAAGTTACACATCCCAGTATGGAGCAGTATGGACCGGTTTGCACCAGTGCAGACCAGTATTGACCACTAAGGCCTAACTAACCTTTGACTAACCTAAATTTGACATTAAGACAAAACTGATGCCCAGCAATGTAGAGGCAGGAATTCTGAGGAGAGATTTTTATTACTTTGGTCAATATGCTGATGTCTAGAAACATACAGCATAAATCTTCTTTTTACGTAATAAAAATAAAATATTCCTCATAGGTTTTCATTCATGGTTCATTGCTCACTGGGCTTCATTTATTGATCATAAAGCAACTATACCTTCTTAATCTCAAAATTTGAACAAACAGCAGCATTGAAAAATCTGTGGGTGAAATATTCTATTTACACATAAAATCCTGTTATTTAATAAAATCGATTAACACCTATTGGAAAATTCCCTGAGATACCTAGTTTTCTGTCTAATACTTTGTTAGTTCTTCTGGTAGAGGATTTGATTCTAGTAAATTTTGTGCCACAGTCCTTTTGTTAACAGAATTCTATAAAAAATGACATGACAAACAAAGTGTACAAAAAGCTTGAAAGGTACAATCATAAAACCAAAGTACTATTGCAGTAGCTGATTTACAAAGTCATAGGCAGTCTGTAATCTTGAGGTCATTATGTAGACCAAGACATTGTCCATCTCCTAATAGTCACTAAAAATGGTGTTCCTCAGATCCAAAGTACTTAGCAGAAAGTTGTCTAATCTAGCCAAAGGGTTTTCAAAGGGGAAGTGTGTCAGCCTCCAGCTCCTTAAGGGAGATAAGGTTCAGAGAGGCACCCCAATCCAACGCACGCAATCTACTGTCAGCTCACTCTGGAGCAAGGCACATGTTTTTTGCACAAGATATGTAAGGGAATAAGCGTTGCTGTTCCAGACTTTCTGCAGGAAAATGATGATTACAGATAATTCCACTCAAATGAGAGCTACAAGCACAGGCCGTTAAAAACTTACCCACAGAAATGATACACATCCCAGGCACTCTTGACAGTTTCATGCTTAGAAAGATAGTATCATTCATGCGTAATGCAAATGTGCTTCATATTATTTATAAGTCACTGACTTTTCCTCTCCAAAAGACAGTTTTTCTCTGAAAAAAATTACCCGTACGTGGCATTATGTTTCCAGAATTACCTTTCAGAGCACAGTTTTAAGCCCTGCTACCCATTAGTCTTGATAAGGTAGGGAGGAACATAAGAGCCCTGTGGCATCAGGGAATAGGCACCTACAAGACTGTGGTGCTTTATCAAACAAAAGCAGGGTGCTGAGAGCTGCTTTGGCTGAAAGCTGTCGGGGAAGACTTGGTAACAAACCTCTCTTTTGCTGCTGAGAAAGTCAGCCAAAACAATTGAGTAAGTGAGGGCAGGGAAGAAATCTGCCACAACAGGAGTACCAGTGCCCCATCTCAGCCCAATTTGGGACAAATAAGAAAGAAAAGAGGCTGTGAACCACATCCTAGTGTCTGCTTTGCTCTTGGTTCAGGGTCTCCATGCATTACCTCTTATTCAGCCTGTACTGCAACATAGCAGTACTTCATTGACTAACAGCAGATGTATTTATCTTATACCTATGATGATTATTTCACTAATTGTCAGCTCTGCAAATGACACTGACACTCATGGCAGGCAGACTGTGTTCGTATCTTCTTGAGCATCATCAGTAATGAAGAGTCTGCAGGCCAAATTATTCCCTAAGTGATATCTTTAGCCCCACTGCTTTCAAATTATGCTCTCAGTTATAAAAATTATGTTTCTGTCATGAATACAACCTCACTGCCTTCAGTGAATGTATGCAGATGTGGCTAATTTAAGTCTAATAAACAAAGATACAGATATGAGTGGATTTTAGATTGTTCCTTCTAAACTGTCATGCTTTACTGTAATAAAAGGATTTGAAAAGTTAGGGGGGAAAAATAAGCCAATTTGACTAAATAGAAAAGGCTGTGCAGTAAGAAAATGCCTTTCCTACGTAACCACTTTCAGGGCAGATCTGCACCTACATTTGTACATTTGTATTCTGACATGTGACACATGACAGAAGAGATTAGAATTTTTTCTTGTGATGTTTTGAAAGAGAGATGTTCTTGGATGAAACAAAGAATGAATAGTGGATTCTCCTTACAAATTTATTCATATTCCAACATTTTAAACCAACCATATTAATACCTATTTTATTTGCTTCCCTAAGTTCTGCAAAGCAATAGGCCTAAGATAGGTAGATATTTTATTTTCTCCCTCTTTTCATTCCTGTATAGGGTTAGACAGTATTCCTCACTCCAGAACTTTTTGTCAGTGGCAAACTTGCATATGCAGCATTATGGAAAATAAAGACCTTGATTTAAGAGACTGAAATTAAAGTGTAGCTTCCAGCATCCACTTTTTTCAAGATGAGCTTCAAATCTAATTTCATTAATTCTGTGAAAGTGCATACTCTATGCTTTTCCAAAATTGAACATTTCCTGGTTTGTAAAAGAAGAGTGTGTGCTTTGCAGAAAGGCATAATAGAAATCCAATTTTAATAAGAGGAATGAAAATTACATTAGGATACATTGTTAATCACTTTCTCCTAGCCTTTTTCCATTTGATTGGCACCTCATATCAATCTCTTGGTGCTACTCTTTCTCCTTGTTGTATTTCTTTGCTGTATGTGAGTACTCTATCAGTGATCTCTCCGCATACACAGTGAGCAACAAATAGCATCATATCTAATCCCCTATCTGATTACTCTGTACATAAACTCTAACATTTCCCACTATAGTGTAATTGGATAAATTGATCCCTCTTTTCAAGATCAAAGGCAGGCAGGCTTATATTGGGTGTCTCAATGCATCTCTCTTCATGTTATGCTCAAAACAGTTTTGAACCCGACAAACTGATGTTCTGTTCAGTAAATTCTGCGACAAACTATATCCTCTAATGTTGAGTCAACACCATGTTCTAGCAGCAAAATCAAGCAACATGCTTAAAGTCTTCAGCTCTACTGCCTCTATTGTTACTTTTATATATATATATAAAAGTATATATATACTTGTTTGCAATTTACCATTGCACACAGATTTGGACTGTTGGTTTGCAGTCACTAGCTTCCATTACCTACCTTACACGAAAAGAATAGGTTATTGTGAAAAGAAAAAAATGTAATACAGCATTCTACATCAAGTGACTCTGCATATCTATGTTTTTATATATGTGTATGCATATAAAAAGGCAATTATGAACTCAAGCAGGATGCTGTTTCTGAGTATTCTAAGAAGACACTGGTTAATTTTGGCCTCCTACTTTGAATTCAACAGTCAAATAACATGCACATCTAAGAATCCAGTAGTTGGTGACAGACATTTCTCAGTTAAATGACAACAGAGTTGTTTCCAGTCATCACTCTGTAGTGATTAAAATACTGCATTGTCCTCACTAGACTTCTGTAGCATTGGGTTTGCTTTTCTCTCCTTCCATAAAGGGCAAAATGCGCTTCACAGAGGGAGAGGATATGCAAAGCAAGATGAGGTGTCAAGCACTGCGTGAGGCATAAACTCAGCTCTGCTGCTTTTGCAGTGGGCCTGCTTTTCCATAAGGCATCAGTGCCAGTCTACTCTCCAGAGACTGTAGAAACGCTTCTTACATTATAATGTGTAAATGAAGCAAAAGGCTGCTCGCACTCAGGCTGTGTTTCATCTGAGAAGCAGAAGGGCTGCATTTTTTTTTAATGCTCATCCACCTGAACTATTTTACGCTTTTGCATAAAAGGCAAAGTCATGAATTTTACTGTGAGGAAAGGATCCATCATTTTTACCAATATACTTGTTTTCGTTAAAAATCAATATAAGGAAATCCCTGAGAGTTTGGCACACAGATGTCTGCAGAAGGGTTATTGCTGCCAAGTCTTTCCAATGTGTCACATAATCTTTGTATAATTTATAAATGATAACAAAGCAATCAGGCCACATTCATAAAAGCCCAGTGACACATAATTTAGCTGAATCTGAGGATTAGAATTAATTGTCTCTCTTTGTTCCAAGTTCTAAATCTTAGTAAATGATTCACTGCATGTCGTTACAGCTTAATATTTGCATGAAATCACAGTTTAACTGGCATAATTTAACAGCAATTAAAAAGCTATTTAATCGTCATGCAAATTGGCATGAGGGGCCTTGAGTATGAAATGTGTCTCAGGTTTTTTTCAGTATTTGCAGGCGGACAATCGTATCCTTTCAGACACCGCTAACATAATTGTTGTTTTCCCTGTTCTTTGAAATGGGAATGTACAATAACTCATGTTTTCTCTTACAATTGAGGATTACATCCCAAATCATTAATATAAGAACCTTCACGCTCCAGAACAAATAAAAAATGGGTTTTAAAAAGGTATATTTTGTCTGCTGTATTGATGCAATCTACGTGCAGTACAACAAAAGTCTGATAGAAAATTTAAGTTGACAGAGCCAGATAAACCTCTCCTATTGCCTGAATTCACACTGATTCCTACTTTGGCCTGCCAAAGTTGAAGGAGTAACATTAAGAAAAAATGAGCCGTGATGACCCATTGTCCTAGTATCTATAGTTTATGTAGGATTAAATTTAAGCCACTTTTAAAACATTGGCTCCAGTCCTTCAAGCAATTACACACATGCTTAGTTTTAAGTGTATGAGTATTACCAATTATTTCAAGGGGATTACTGATCTGCTTAAAGTTATGCACATATGTAAGTGCAATTAAGGCTCATCCTCCGTATCCTAAAACTCCTCATTGCTTTTAACAGTGGGAATTTGTTAAGACCAGTCATTATTTAATTCTCACAGCATGTTTTTAGAAGAAACATAATTAGTCATGTCTTCTGCACATAAATAATAAGAACTGAAGATGAAGTAATCTGTGCTTAGTTTAGCTTATTCTGATCTCAGGACTGTTTTCCAGAGTAGCTAGAACAGTAATTTTCCGGGAAGTTTAGAGATTTGTCAATCTGAAACACTCTTAAGGTTGTAAGGGGCTTTTAACAGCATCAGCAAGGCTGTTTTCCACACCATTGGAAAATGATGAATCAATATAATAAGCCTTTGTTAACAAGCTGCATTTATAAATACTTATATATTGTAGTATTTCAAATGCTTCAGTGTTAGATTTATCCCAAGGTCATAATAAAAAATCAGGAAGGAAATGTTCACCATATTGTCTGTGATCATAACAATTGCAAATTATGATTTTCATCTGACAGGTTCCAGAAATATCAATCCTCAGTACAAATGAACCACAAATGAGCTAAATGATTCCTTGATACACTGGAAAATAACAGGTCTTTACTCTCCAGGGATTTTTGGCTACTAACTATAAACTGCACGCATAGAAATAGGAATAAATAATCATACATTCAAAATAATTTGAACTTTCCTGACTAGTAAACAAATGCAAAGCAACAACACTTCCAGTTATTTTAATTATCAAGTGCTTGAAATCCAGCAGCTAACTCATCATTACTTTAGGGCAAAAATAATTTTAAGGAAAACATAGCCTCAGTTATTTCGAGTTACTTTTTTCTTTCCTGTATTTATTTGTAACTCAAATGTTCAACTGCAGTTCACAGAAAACCTTTACATTTGTTAGTTCACATTATCCCTTCCACAGCAGACAAACTTTTTTTTCCTTTACAATCACTCCAACTTTTATACCCACATTTATTCCACATAAGAAAGCAGAGAGCATCACTTAAATATTAGAGCTGTTGGTAAATAGTGACTTTTTTTCCCCTCTGCAACTATTACTGCCTCTTTCTTTCATTAAAGTTGTTGCTCATTCTTGCTGCTATGTGTAGGTACAACTCTATCGATCCTTACTGCTGTATAGTTTATTGGTAAAATAAACTATAAAGTATAAAAAAAAATATATATAAATTATATATATATATATATAAAATATATAAGGTATATAAAGTATAGTCCAGTTTAGTATTCAAGGTCATCTTCAAGAATGAAGAGGTTGAATAAATGGATTTATTTCAGTTGTAGTTGCATGTTTCAGAACCACTCATGGGCTTGATTTTCTACATCACTACTTCTTTTTTTGTCAAATAAATAGCTAAAAGTTCAAAAATCAAATCAGCTTATCAGTAACTCTGCTGTAGTAATTGCAGATTTAAAGAAGAAAGAAATAATGATTTTCAAATGAATGATTTGAAGAAAGTAGGTTTGTTGGTTTGAATTTTTTTTCCTGAGATGTCAGATCTTGATGTATGTATGAAGAGTTATGAGGAGCTTTGATATTTTGATGTCCTTCCTAGTGCAAAGTTCTGACCATTTATCTGACCATCCTTTGGGCATAAGGTCTTGCCTTCATGCTGTAAATTGTGGAGCTGGAATTTACAAGAGCGTTGATCAATATTTTTGTCTGTTTGTTTAGTTTTCTCATTGTCTCACAGTTTTCTTGAAGCATGTTGTGATATTTTAATTATCTGACTCTCAGATTTACTGTGCTCTTCGACTTGTTGGGTGAAATGCATTCTGTGTAAGAATTAGCTAATGTCATTTGCAAGTGTTTCACGTAATCTTTGAGTCTGCTTAAGAGGCCCTGGAGTAACGAAAAGCTCACTCAAAATGTGAACAGTATCTCTTCAGTCTTGCTGGCAAGTTGTATAAATCATGAAAAGCTACAGAGCAAGATGAAAACTTTCAAAGTTCTGCTAACCGTTGGCAAAGCAATCCATGTGCACTGTGATTTTTATGTTGAGAGCTGGAATATAATGCTTATTCAGCTCAAAAGCCCCCAGAAATCACCAGTTGAGTTTACCACAGTCATCTTGTATATACCAAAGCCTGGAGTCTAAGGTCTTTCATTTTGCCAAATCTGTGTTTCTTACATGATTTTTATGGACATATTTTGGGGCTGTATACAAATTGGTTTTTAAAACTATGTGTCTCTAAGTGTTTGGTTGAAATATCTTAAGTAGAAGAATAATAACATAATAAGAAATGGAAAGGCTCTTCCATTCCATACCGTGGAAGCTGATACATAAAGCCTCAAAGGATTTACACGTGATCTACACAGTAAATCAGCATAACAGCTTAAAACTAGTTGGACATGCATAGCCTGTTGTGGGAACCATGGGAAATGGGTCACTTGTGCTTCAGCTGACAGTGCACAGAGAGCTTTACCACCTGCTTGCTAGCTGAGAGCTTTCCTATAGTCTGCAGGCTGCAACTGGTTTTGCATCCCTCTCCTGAGTCTTTAAGAATTAGTTTTATTCTCACTTCATGGCCATCCTTTTAGACCTTAAACTTGCAAGGTTGATTTCTTCACTGTTATAGTGATGCTGATGAGGTGACAGGTGGGAAAGAAAAAAACTTGTAAACTGTCTCTTGTGCCTAATAGTCTTGGCTTGATGCCATCTAACTCTGTTAATGAACAGCAGCAAAGAAATCCCTGGGGATAAGCAGTGAAGGACAGAAAAAAAATATCTGGCACTGCAGAACTAATACAAACAATTTTATCTCTGGTGGTTATTCCAAAGCTGTTATTTATTTATTATTCAATTTGACTCTTTTAAAACATCAAAGATCATAAGCATCAGGGAAGCCTACATTCCTAGACGTAACGTAAAGAAGTAAATTTTGTGGTTAAAGCTCTACACCAGTATCCCACAAGATCATGAGCTATTTAGTGCAAATTTGTGTTATCGAGTCTAGGTTTCACATTCCCAAGTCACTTTTCTGTTGCCTTAAATTATTTCTGTATTAATTCTAATTTATTTAGATTATTCAGCTTTTTATGATTTCACCCATTTATTATTCCTGCTTAATTTTCAAGGATTTTACATTCAATCGATTACTGATACATAACTCTTGTAGCTTCCATTTGCAAATAAATGCCTTAAGACTAATATATTTTAGTGGTTTCTTTTATCTGTTTATCTATTTATTTATTCTCTCCAAATTAGACAACTGTCACTTATTAGGCTTTCCTCTCCTTCTCCGCAGGGCCACCTTCTGCTCCAAGGAATGTGATTTTTAACATTAATGAAACAGCTCTCATGTTGGAATGGAGTCCCCCAAGTGATACTGGAGGAAGAAAAGATCTCACTTACAGTGTCATCTGTAAGAAATGTGGGTCTGATGCCAGCCAGTGTGAGATCTGTGGGGGAGGTATCCGTTTCATCCCCAGGCACACAGGTCTCATCAACTCCTCTGTGACAGTGCTTGACTTTGTGTCGCATGTGAACTACACCTTTGAAATAGAAGCCACGAATGGGGTCTCAGAGCTGAGTTTCTCTCCCAAGCAGTTCACAGCTATCACGATTACCACAGACCAAGATGGTAAGTGCCAGCACTGTATGTCTGTTACTGTGCCCCTGTCATCTATACACTTCTAAGAGGGATCATTTTGTTTCTTGGAAGTCTGGGTCAGCAAGTTAGGATGTTTTGCAGATAGCTAAGTGGTATTAAGTGCTTTTTGTGAGGACTTTCAGCTTCTGCTGATGAGGGCATTAAATGCGTTTGGCAGTTGGCCTTGACCCCTTTACACAGGGCATGAAAATATACCTTCCTGTTTAAAATTAAGTGCAAGCTTTAATTACCTGAGGCTAACTGTATTAATGGCTCATCATAACTGAACTCTGCATCTGATTCTTTTCCGTGTCTTTCGTTACGATTTTGGTATTGAAAGAATAAAACACCACAGTATCCATTACAACTTCAGAATTCAAAGGTGAAATGAAAGTGAACTCACTTCCTTTAGTATCCATGTTTCATAGTACTAATACAGCATGCTTCACTGTAAGTTATTAGAGCATCCATATGAACTATTTCCTTATGTGAGGTATCCTTATAGATTTTCTTGTTTCTTTGTATTATTGTTTTTGAGCTGTTTTTTCCTGCAATTTCAGTTCAAATTCATGTCCAAGGTCAACTTTTATGAGAAACATGGGAAATTAAGAGCTCTATGTTTTTGTTTATTTCTGCAACCTTTTCGTTTCTCATGTTTAGAAATACTTGCTATGCCAGGAAACAGCATTGTAGCTTTCCAACAAAGCAATCTGTATAGCAGTGTTATCTTCTGGCTTGTGTTACTGTAGATGAGAAGGCTATTTCAAAATGATCCCTTGCTGACATTTGTTCCAGAAATGTTTTTCACCTGCTGTGCAGTGACATTGCAACTGTAGCTGAAGTGTTTAATATAGAACAGGAACCAAACTGGTAAAACTACCTCTTTAAGTAGAAGACCTTTGATAATATGAAAGTATTTAGTAATATTGATAATGTTCAGGAGGATTCTGTTATGTTCCACTTGGAAAAAGGCCCTGGGTTCTTTCACTGATGAGGCTAGCAAAAATCTGCTTACCTGTTTATTTAGGACAAGTAGTTGCGTTGATGAGTAAGTAATTACTTGTTTGCCTTTGGGCATACAAAAATTAACAGCTTGCTGTAATGATGATAACGACAGTAATGATAATACTAATAATATTCACTAAACTGAATGAGAAAAAACACAGAAACTACTGGCTCGTTGTTCATGTGAGGATGGTAAGAGAAGAACTAATTTTATAAGATTCCTAAAATTATATATGCCTTGCACCAAGAATTGCCTTAAGCTCTAAGGCTGTGTATCATGTTGTGAACCTGTATCTCCCTTTTCCTTTCTCATTAAAGGGTAAAAAAACCCCATGGTACCAGAAACCACTATGTATTTTTACTTTTAGATGTTTTGTTACATGGAATTAAATGCAAGTCACCAAGCATGCACAGGTGGAGGTCACCAGAGATACGGTTTGATTTTAGACTGGCTAACAGCTGTGTGAACAGCTTATGATGTATATTTAAGTGGTGGGCTTTTAAAAAATAATATGTCTTTTTCTGTTGCCCGTTTCTGGTATAAGAATATAGATATTCACTGCAGTTTACTCAAAAGAGGGGAAAGACCAATCTGTTGATAATTTGTGTCACACTGACATTAAACTCTAGAGTGTAAACTGCTTGCATTCCCTATAATTCTAACATTACTAAAAATGCTGTTGGAAGGGCTTCAAAGAATGTAAGACCAGATTTCCAGAATATCTGTCAGTTTATTTGGTATACGTAGAGAGCTCTGCAGGAGAAAGCATTGTAATAAGTGAAATGGAGGCATCTATAAAATGTGGTTATAAAGATAAAACCATTTTTGTAGGCTTACAAACGCTGTGATTTTATAAAATTGTAAACACAGTAGCTATGTATTTAGCAGTAAAGGGGGAAAGATAATGTCATGTGAAATATGGAAGAAGATTAATGGTGTTTTCATTGATGGAAATTATTGAGAGGACAGTAAACATTTTTGTGAGTTACTTTTAGTCATAAATAAGTGATATGGAAAAAACTAGGGCATCTAACCTCAGGAAAGGAAGCTGTAGAACTAAAACTTCAGAACATTGCAGAAATTTTACTGATGTTTATAAATCACTTTGAAGTTCTCAGATAAAAGCATTAGTGACCTTTTTATTTTTATTGTTAGCTATCAGTAAAGATTTTATAGTTTTGCTTTTGCCGTATCTACCAAAAATACTAAATAATCGCCTCTGCATTGCATTTCTTTTTCTGTCTATGCCACCAAACAGTAAATTCACTATTAAAATCTTTCCTTATAATCTTAGTTACACTGAAAGTGATAGTACTTATAGCATGGTGCTGCCGGTTTGCACACATGTTTATACACCTGCTGGACTCTTCATTAGGGACTGTAGTGACAGGACAAGGGGTAATGGGTTAAAACTTAAACAGGGGAGATTTAGATTGGATATAAGGGAGAAATTCTTTGCTGTTGGAGTGGTGAGGCACTGGAATGGGTTGCCCATGGAAGTTATGAGTGCTGCATCCCTGGCAGTGTTCAAAGCCAGGTTGGTCGAAGCCTTGCATGGTCTGAGGTGTCCCTGCTTATGGGAGGGGGGTTGGAACTAGATGATCTTAGAGTTCCCTTCCAACCCTAACTATTCTATGATTCTATGATTCTATGATTCTATGCTTTGCTATTTATTCATTTCTATGGATGCTATTTATTCATTTTTATGGATGCTTGATATCCTGTCAGTATTAAGCAACATGAAAAATTCGGGTGAAAGAGTCATTCTGAGACTGGATGCCAAATCCTCTTTCATGGAGGCAGTGACAAACATTTGCAAGTTTTCTGGAATAAAACTGGTTCTTCACTGGAGTTACTTTTACGTCTTGACACCTTTCCAAAGAGTGGATTGGAAAGATAAAATGCAGCTTATGTTGTCTAAAAGTAATAGAATCATAGAAGTACAAAGAATAGAATTTTAAAGATTTGAAAAGACCTTTAACGTCCTCAAGTCCAACACTTAGCACTGCCAAGGCCACAACTAAACCATGTCCTTAAGTGTCACATCTTCAAGTCTTTTAAATACCTCCAGGGAATGTGATGAAACCACATGACTGGGCAGCTTATTCCAATGCTTGACAACCCTTTTGGTGAATAAATTTTTCCTAAATTCCAATTTAA
Organism: Loriculus beryllinus; assembly: GCA_039877255.1. Lineage (NCBI taxonomy): Eukaryota > Metazoa > Chordata > Aves > Psittaciformes > Psittacidae > Loriculus > Loriculus beryllinus. The sequence goes on along the minus strand of JBCJKH010075470.1, from coordinate 1,659 downwards.
ATTTTCCCTGTTGCAGTTTGAGGTCATGGCCTCTAGTCTTATCACTTGTTACTTGGGAGAAGGGGCTGACGTCCACTTTCTACAACTTCCTTTCAGGAAGTGGTAGGGAGTAACAAGGTCTCACCTGAGCCTCTTTTCTTCGAAGGTAAACAACCCCAATTACGTCAGCAACTCCTCACAAGATTCGTGCTATAGACCCTTCACCAGCTCTGCTGCCTTCATTATGACATGTCCCAACATCTTGTAGCAAGGAGCACAAAACTGAACACAGTACTCAGTGCATCCTCACCAGTGACCTGGTCCTACTGGCTATGCTATTTCTGACTGTCATGGTTTAAGCCCAGTCAGTAACTCAGAACCACACAGCTGCTCGCTCACTTCCCCTCACCCTTTTTCCTTCTCTCACTCTTGGAGGAAGGGGGAGGAGAATCGAAAGAATGTAACTCCCATGGGTTGTGATAAGAACAGTCCAGTAACTAAGGTATAACACAAGTCACTAATGCTACCACCAATAATAATAATGAGAGGAGAAATAACAAGGGAAGAGAATACGATACCACCCACCGAAAAAGAGTCTGACCGAGCAGAAAGTGCCATTCTGGGTAACTCCCAGTTACATCACGGGCATGATGTGCTGTGGTATGGAGTACCTCTTTGGCCAGTCTGGGTCAGGTGTCCTGTCTTTGCTTCTTCCCTGCCTCCCTTCCTCCCTGGCAGAGCATGAGACTCACAAAGTCCTTGGTCAGTCTAAACATTTGAGCAGTAACTAAAAACATCGGTGCTATCAGCGCTGTTCCCAGACCGAAAGCTAAAAACAGTGCTGCACCAGATACTGAGAAGAAGAAAAAATTACTGCTACTGCTGAACCTAGGACAAATGAGAACAATGAATATTCATGAAAAAGTTTTATTCTAAGTGACTGATATTTTTCAAAAGAAATTAAAAAGGAAATATCAGAACATTTCAGTGCAGGTTTCTCTTAAATTGTGTTCCCAGTTATCACTAACTTTATGAAGATGCTTTCACCCAGACTTCAATTTGCAGAATTTTGTGTGTATAAATGCATACATATCTGTATGCTGTATGAAAAAAATATGACTTCAAAGTAAGCATTGGATACCATAATTTAATATCTTTAGATTTCCTGAGAAATACTTGCCTCTCATGAGCCTTATTCCTGACATTTATTTCAGCTGAGTTAAATGTGTAGTTTCATGTGTGCAAGGAGTGTTGTACAAAGCACCACCAATGAATACACATTGATGTATAGCCTACTTAAAGTCATGGTACTGTTGTGTATACATTTGCCTACCTTAAATCTGCATAGCTAATGTTATATAAGCAGGGTGAGGGTCTGTAGTTTTATTATTTCTATAATCTGCTTTTTTAAAAAGTTTAGGTCAGAGCTGTGACATTCACTAAATGCAGTGAATTTTTAAGGTTTTAAAAGGAGGATCTGATGTTAGTAATATGCCACAAATGCACTACAAGGAAAGCAAGATAATTCAGACAATACTTAGTTTTAATTGCACAGCAATTTGTGACAGGTTTGTTTTCTTCCTTTGCATTGTTATTATTTTTTTCCATACCTGTCAGATAAAGCTTCTTGTTACATTACCATAATATGTGTTTATAAATTTACAGTTGTAGAAATTTGAG